>JARJDR010012344.1:0-26209 GCA_030264135.1 Myllaena sp. GC000078 | reverse complement strand
GTGTCTTTGATTGCAGCACATTTGCAACTGGTTCCAGGATTTGAGTATATTTGGCAATTAAAAATAATGCCATCACAAAGGTAGTCCTGCATGCTGCTGCATGCATTTGATATGCACTCCTTCTTGTTGCCGCATTACCATTTTCTGCTAATATTTCCAGTGCACCCACAATTTCCTCAAAATTTTCTTTAAAACTGCGAATGCTCTTATATTTTTCCGACCACCTAGTTTCGCATAATTTTGGAATGTTTCCATTTATATTCATAAATGTTTATAAGCTTTTACCAATAAATGTTATGAATAGTTGATTGGAACGATTTGCTTGTTACGATAACAAATCCAACAGGTTTGTAAGACTTACCATTTTTTAGTTATGCATATCAATAAGTAATCAAATAAAAATGCGTATCACAAATAAATTGGTAGTAATTGTTGGACAGCCCAATACAGATTGAAATAGCCTTCGAGGGCGCAATAATAATTAGGTAAAAAAATCATTGAAAAAAAACCAAAGCAGAAAAACTGATGCGCTTCTAGAACAGATTATTGCCCATGTACCGCAGTGGATTGTTGCAGGACATCATCTCGGTGGGGCAAGGTTGGACCGGCTCTCCCACGAACTGATAAAGTTTGGATGGGTCAGGTGATATAGGACAACCACCCATTGCTGGAGAGCCAGCCGGCGGGAAGATCGGTATATTTTCCAGCAGACTGGTCGTCCTGTCATCCGGTGTCATATCGTTGTGAATTTTCGTGACGTTCCATACGCCGCCGTTGCACATCGCGGGTTGGAACGGCATCCAGCTGCATGGATAAGATGTCACACTTCCACATCCGCTTCCGCAAGTACTCGCGGAACGCGTGTCGTAGATGGCAGGGTTTGGCTGTTGCTGTCCGAAACCCCATTGCATGGGTTGCTGCTGTGGCAAATTGTACGTCGCGGTGAACATCGGCTGCGATGCGCAAGGCCTATAACAGCACTGGGGATTGAATGGGTAGTATGGTGCGGGAGTCGGAGCTCCGTTCCAGTAACGAGGGTCCATTTCGATCTGATAAATAGGGGGCTAACTGGGAATTTGGAAGATGTCGGGAAGACACGTCTGTCTCGTACCGTGTATAGAAATATTATGTGGTTGTTTACCGTTCTAGCAGGACTACCAACGTTTTTTTGTTTGTTCATAGCAATCGTGATTATACATCGTAGTAAAATTTTCGATCGTTGTTTTTCAATGGAGCTCTTTGATCTACTACAAAAAGTTGTTGATGACTAATTTTGACAGATTACTTCAAAAATTGATCGAAAATTCGAAAATTGGACTACCACCCTTCAAGCAAAAGTAATTTATCTTTCTCGCTAAAGCCAAATCAATAACAATTTTCCCAGAAAAAATCATTATTGTTAATATTTCCGAACTGCTGCCTTGAAAGATCTAATTACATTCCATCCTCATTATATCGTGTATTTCACATTATCGAAATGAATCCACATTGCAACCAATCAATAACGGTCTTTATAAAATCGACTGTGCTCAATTCGCTTTATTTAGCCAAGTCATCTTCGACTTGAAATGTCACTTCAATAAAAGTTATCCAATTTTTGCGGAAGTACTTTACAATAGCTATCCAGCAATCAATATGTGTTCGGCGAAATTGAACAACCATTTTAATTAAACACATGTTGAATGTAAGTAAGAATTACATTTATATGTACAAGAGCTCCCCCAAAATAAAAATAATAAGTGCGATGCATTCGACCATAGAATACATACAACAAACTAAACGGCACATGCTCTTACGTACGCAATAAAAGACCAATATTAGGATGAAGGGGGGTTGCGGTGGATAGTCCAATTCAACCTTAATTATTATTCTAAAGGCGGTACCAAATGAAATAGGCTTATCCTTTCAAGCTGAAAAATAATTGTTACTATTCTTGATTTCTTTTTTCTTATCATGTTAGCACAATGAAATCAATATCCGAAGAAAGTGCCGTCTGAAATAGCCCTCACATGAGGGGATGAAGAAATGCACCATTTTATATATAGATATGTACAATACAAAAATGTCATACTTAACTACTTATCTTCAACATTCAGCCATCGTGTTAATTCGTCCTTTTATGCAGCTTATTAATTGATTTGATATTGTTGTCTCCTCATTTATAAACATCATTAATAATTCATCTAAATATATGTATATATCGAGATATTCTTCAATTTACGTTAATAAAAATAACTAATTATAAACACGTGCATTTCAAATTTCTTGTTGGGTTTTGTTTGTCACATTTTCAACGTATTTACAACTTTGTCGCATACGTTTCGAAAGCAATCGCAATTTTAATATACATCATTGTTTTCGTGCGACACACAGCATCAGCACACGCAGTTACAGTTATGAATGCCATTTGTATATATATATATATATAATTTTTTATCTGATTTGTGATCCCTAAGAATAAATGATTGACTACATAACAGGAAAATTAATCAATAAATTAACTTAAACATTGGGTCACTGCCACAATAATCACGCACCTCTTGTGAAACAAATATGAAAACGACGTCAATTAATACACACACATAATATGCATCTCGTCATTGAGAAACGGAAGACGAAGCTCTTTATGAAGGGTGGATAGTGGGAAATTAATTAAATTCATCGAGAGCGACGAATGGAGAAAGAAAAGTACAACGAAACTAATATGTACACATTGTAAACGATTTCAAATGCACGCCGTTGCGTCCTGCGGCCAAAATTCAAGCGCACTGCACTGCGTAAAGCTAAAAAACTTAGTGACTATCACACAAATGTTACACCATTTAATAGAATATATAATAATAATTTCTTAAACTTCTTCATTTATACCTTTCTTGTTTTTTTTATCGCAAAGTTTTTGCTACTTTTTATATGAATATATATGTATGTTTATGCCGATTTGAGTTACGAGTCGAGCCACTTGCGTTCAATATAGGTAAATATTTCATATGGCATTCGGCACCGTTTCGCTCGTCGCATTTTAAGTACATCACAGCATTACGTGTACTTCCACGGAACGTTAACACTTGGCAAAACGTGCGAATTCATGTATCGAATTCGATTCGGTTGAGCCGTTGCAAGTTTTTGCTACTTATTTATTTTGTTGTTGTTGTTTTTTGTACCATTTCCAACATTTGACGATGTTGCCTATGGATATCGGTGGGGTGGGTATTCTCTGGTTAGTTAGTTTCAGATCGCCCGTGATTCTTAATGTTGAATGTCCAAGTTGAGAAGGTAGAGCACGAAGTCTTCCAGCGTACGGATCACGGCGTGCACGAGGAACACCACGAACCAGGTGACGACGAAGCGGTGCGCCAGCGACGTTTCGATTACGTTCGCGTCCTCCTCTCAGTCGGACTTCTGCGTGAGCGGCGGGTACTCTTGGTCGTCACCAAATTGAAAACCATCTTTTGGCGGCGATTCCACGGCGACGGAGATCTCGCGCAGCTTCTCCGATTCTACGCAACAAGTTGCATTTAGTATATCCCGTCTGGATTCATCCCCCGCCTTTCTACTGGATGCATTTTCATTATAGGTGCAACATGGTTTTCGATTATGTGCGTAGTGGACGCATCTTTTCCGTGTGCAAGATACTTTTCTTATTTTTACAGTTGCAGATTGATTCGCGCTCATCAAACAACTTTGCATGCATGATTTTGCAACTGACAAACAACCACATTCCTGACGCAGAAGGAAAGAGCGCTTCATCAAACTACAAAAGTTATGATAATAAAATAAATTCGCTTGTGTAATGCAAACACATCACCCGAAAAGATCGCGCCCCCATGCCACAATCCATCACACTATGTAGAAATATCGGTTAATGCGTTTGAAGAAATTCATATATCCAATAAACATTAATCGATAAACTAATATACGAAACTACGAATGTACAAAAAAATAATATTAATAATATAGCACATCTTGCAGTAGCAGATCGTTGTGAGAAAGTGTAGCTTAGCTTCATAAATATATGTACTTTGAGAGCATCATATCTACAAGTGATTTGTATTGTCTTCAAAGGTATGCTGGATGTGGAGGATGAAGGACGAGGACGCGCAGAAGGATCGGATCAGCGAATCGGGGGCTAGGCGAGGTGGACTTGGTGACTACCGAAAAGTGAGTCATCTTAAGTATATCGGGTATGTGTGACGACGATCAATATCGATCGATCAATTTGAAAACAAGTAAATCATCATTGAATTTGAAACAACAAATAAAAGATACCAACAGAACAAATGAGATAGCCATAAACATGTATGTAGACAT
The DNA here is from genome assembly GCA_030264135.1 of Myllaena sp. GC000078. Lineage (NCBI taxonomy): Eukaryota > Metazoa > Arthropoda > Insecta > Coleoptera > Staphylinidae > Myllaena > Myllaena sp. GC000078. Next base: position 21,901 of record JARJDR010012344.1, on the reverse strand, counting down.
AATTATTAAAGTTATGTAATAAGTAATTAAAAAATGGGTAAACATAACATACTGACCAGTACCTGACATTTGACCGGCTGGATGGCCTTTCAGGATGCCCGCGTAGCTACCTAGTATTGACGAGCCTTGCAAGTAACAGAGAAAAACAAAATGGATTTTCTGTTTGAGCTGCGGTTTCGCTTGGTTTTTTTTTTTCAAATTTGTTTCAATTGGAGCATCATTTGTCCGATTTATTTCATTTTTCAATTTGATGTGCGTATTTGCTTTTTGCTGTGTGTGTGCGGAGATTGAAAGAGTGCCGCCAATTTCGACGATTTCCATTTATCACACTTTTCTTTTATGTGAGCGTCGAATCAATGAAACACATATGAAAGGCGTCGAAAAATTAAAAAAAAACATATGTACAAAGGCTGTATTCTTGGCTTTCGTAGTGATAAGAGAGAAAGAGAGATAGAAAGGATTCAATTTGTATAGTGTCGGTGGTAGTGTGCAATGAGGGTGTGTTTTGTCCTGAGTTATGAGTCAGTCTGTTTGTACGGCCGGAACGTGACGACCCGGAAAACGCACCAATTGATTCTGAGTGCGCCGGGATGAAAATGTCAAACGTTAGCCGAGTATTACTCTTTGCAAGATTACTAGTTTAGGTAAGTATATATATAGCGTACTTAAAATATCGCGCAAAGTGCGATTGTCACAAAATGATGAATAAAAATTATACAATAATCATCCGTTCAAAACAAAAAAAAAACAAAACAGGTACTTTGGTCCCATGCACGTTATTGTAGCGAACGAGCAGGAATTATTATACGAGAAAAAGAGTTCAATATTAAAATAGTGTTTGTGAGTTTAGGAAATAAAAAATAAATTAATTTAAAATACTCAATCAGGTATCGCACAACACTCTTCAGTCATCGGGCCTTTTGGGGATCACTTACCCCCATCCGGTTGAATGGCTTGCGCTTCTGACCTGTGCGGCCCGCCATCCGTCTTGCTCTTGTCGTCGTCGACGAGGCCGTCCAATCGATGCTGCTTGAGCAGCTGCAGGTCGCCGCCTTCGCTGCCCTCGATGTTGTACACGTACAGGTAGCCGTCTTCTGTCGCCACCAGCAGGCGCGGCTGTCCTTGAATCCTGCACGAGCCATGTAAATGCCATCCAACGTCACGAACCGTGTAACTTACGTCGTAATAGCGATCACGTTTCGCACACCCGAGAAAGGTAGATGCGCTGTCATGAAAGCGCGACCCTGATTGAAAACGTCGGTAACTTGCGTAGGCAGGTAATTCGAGAGGTAGCCCATCCAGCTCGATTCCTCCACGCTCTTTCGCGGGCTGCTGACAATTAGCACAGTGTAATAAATGCAGCTCCCAACCACGTCATACACACCTTTCCTTGATCTCTTCCAGCTTAAATATATGCACCGTTTCGGTATTGCTACTGCACGCGAGAAACTGCGAGCACATGCTGAACGCCAGGCAGCTGATGTCGACGCATCGCTTCACGCCGCGCCGAAACTCGTACAGCTTGGAGCCGTCGAGCACGGAGAAGACGCGTATCACAGTGCCCTTCTCCGAGGCGGTGGCGATGCGCGTGCCGGTCGGGCTGAACGCCAGCGCCGCCAGCGGGCTGTCGTGCGCGTGGATCATCGTCTTCGCGTGCAGGTTGTACGTGTCAAATATCTGCACCTCGCCGATGCTGTTCGAGCCCGGATACGCCAGGTAGCAGTTCTCGTTGTTGATGCTCAGCGCGCACAGGCCCTGCGGATTGGGCGGCGTGTCGCGGATCGTGTGCAGCACCTTCATGTCGCGGATGTTGTGGATGTAGAGGCTTTCTTCGAGACATACTACCAATCGCAATCTGTAAACCGTAAGACGCATTCAGCAACTGACCATGACGATGATGATGATGATAGCGTACCGATTCAGTTTCACGGCGAGAATCGTATTCGAGTAGGAGTAGTTGCAGATCTCGGTGCCCTTTTTGAAGTGGCACACCTTCAGCTTTCGCGACGAGTTGAGCGTGACGACCGCGATTAGGCTGCTGCTGAAGAGCCTCTCGACGAGGCACACATCCTCAGTGGAGTTCGTGTAGATCTTGTCGAGCGCATCGACCCCGCTCAGCGAGAACAATCTGTAGCCGGCCTTGCTGCCGACGGCCAACGATCTGCAAACGTGAGGAGCAATGTAACAGAAGACTCGGTTCGAGCGATTCACAGGTAGGTTGCATAGGGGGGCATCAGCTGATTGTTGTTTATTTACAACAGTTGGCTGACCCACTTTTACTTGGCGCGCTCGCGCTCGCTTGCTCGTGTCGCAACCAAGAGCAAGCCTTGGATGCGCGCTTCTTGCACTTTATTGTTGTTGAGACGTCATCGAACAAACGCATGCATATATGCGGCCGACGCTGACGAGACGCTTTTTGTTTTGTTTTGCGCGTGTTGTTATTTGCGATTGCGGGTATTATCGATGCCGTCAGCGCAGTCGCGCAATCATAAGTCGCCACACGGAATCGTCGCCTTTGTTTCCCTGGCCCCGCGAGATGCGAGAGAAAATTGCGACCAGGGGGGCCCCACCGTCGGCAACATTCGCACACAAAGCAAATCGTTACGTGATGTTTTTTTTTGCCTGCTCGCCCGCACACTTACGTGCAATCCTGGTTGAAGTTGACGAAAAATCTTCGCGTCGTATTCGAGTCTGTCGAATTGCTTGTGTTGTTCATGAGTCTGATTTCCGCTGCGGTGGCGATCGAAAACAACTGCCTTCTGCTGCTGCACTCGTTACGCTGATGTTTTTGTTGTTGTTGTCAACGCGCGTTCATTTAGGTGCACCGTCGTCGTCGTCGTCGTCGAGCAGTAAGAGCAGCAGCAGCGCCTTTGAAATGCGCCTCACACGACAAATCGTTCTGCACCGTGTGCCTCACGCGCGCGCACAACAAAGAGCGACCTTGGTGGAATTCGTATGATAATGACAAACGCGCACACACTGGTGGACGACTGGCTGGCAGGCGGCGGGCAAGGAGGTAGGCACACGGCAGGCAAGCAGGCAGGCAGGCAGACACACAACACACCACACTATTGCGCGCCCATATTGTGTATTGACATAAACAGCTGATGATTCGCAATTGCGCACTTGCGCCACTCAACTACTCTGCTGCTGCTGCTGCTGCTGCTGGTGCGCTGAACATCGCAACCAACGTTGAAGCGAGCCGCACGCGTGCTTGCGTGCGTTCGTAGCGAGAGAGAGAGAGAGGGCGTGTAAAACACTGCTGCCCCCGCGCGCGCGCGCGCGTCTTTTCAAAATCGCGAACGTGCACTGCAAAAACTCAGCTAGAACCCCGTCGGCGCTGGATGATGGATGCGGATGGTGGATGATCAATAACGTTCGATTCGGCCGAAGGTAAACCACTCTCATGCACGAAGTGTACGCGACGCGCGCGTTGGATGCAATTTGCGCAACTAGCAACGTTTAGCTTGGTAACTAGTACATATGTATACAGAGCTGCGATGCGGCCCCCCATCAAAAAAAAGACGCAATAATCGGCGGCAATGCGGTCGCACGGTAAAGTGCGTCATGCGCGTTCGCCGTTCAACGCTTGAGCGTTTTGTTCGTTCCCCTTGCCGCGTTGTTTCAATCCGGATGGGGAACAATAACAACGCGGCGCAAAACGCACGTCAATATTGACGCTGGCCTTATCGCTTCGGCGCCGATATGTGTTTCGATTCTAATTGGGAATTGCCAATCGGCTGTCGCAAATGCAAATGCAGATGCAATCAATGCATATGCGTTGTTTGCTTCACGTCTATAGCCCAACGGCGACGACGACAACGACGACGATTAGATTAGCGTCTCGCCTGTTTCAACGGATTATCGCTGTAATTGAAATTCAGACTCGCTGGTCGAAATTGAACGTGTTTGAGCGCTATTGTGTACGATACGAAGTTTGAACACAATATTGCTCTTGCACAACGGAAGTATTCGATTAAGCAATTGATCAAAACATCATCATTTCAATATTTTACCAGAGGAAAATTGCATTACTTATCATAAAATTGTGTTAACAGATTACCTGTTGAAAACTTACATTACTTACTTAATTACATTACTTATGAGTTGGTAACTTATCGATTTGCAATAAGAATTTGAAATGTCTCCCAAATAGAGCAGATAGAAGTCGTATTAAGTAATAGGTACGTGTTTCGCGTGCACGCAATGCGCGATGAATTATGCAGCGCGTGAAAGCGCCACACAAAATTTATGCAACGGTTTATGGCGGCTGCACATCACCGACGTAAATTCCCTCTTTGGCAACCCTACTGCCCGAACCATTCTTCTTGCACGCATGCGCTTTTCAGCGGTCAGCAGCGAAACGGGGAGACGCCCGTGCGCATCCTCGGCGGCCTCGTCGAGCCCGTTGTCAGTCGCACGAGTCGCACGCACGCTGGTGGCAGGCGCAGCATCCTCTTTTGCGCTCGCCAGCTATTTTTATAATCACACCCAAGAGCAGCGGGGAAACGCGGCCCGTGCAGCATCGTCATCATCATCATCTAACGGCAGGCGGTGACGTGATGCTGCTGCGGCCGCCGAGAGCAGCGAGAGCGATGGCTAGCTTGAAACGCGTGCGGCTGTCCGCACGTGGCGCGGAGGTGGTGTCGTCGCCGTCGTCGTCGTCGTCGTCGTCGTCGTCGCGAGAGAGCGGCCGCTGTGCGCTCGCGAGAAGCAAGTATTAGTCGCGTTCAGTCGCGTTGCGATCGGCCGGCAGTAAACCTTCGAACTCACTGCGGTTCGCCCGGGCTGCGGGTCGCCGCGACGCGCACACACATCAAATATCTCCTCCTTCCACCACAGGCTCTCTTCTAATATCACCGCCGTTAAGTGTGTGTTTGTTGTGTTGTGTGGGTCGGTTCACCCAAGAACACTTTCGTATCAATATGATAGATAATACCAGCATTGTCCAGCAATGCCTCGAACTATCCAAGCGCGTCGTGCCGTGCATCGACCTGAAGAAGTGAGTAGCAATAGTTTGGTCAGTGCGTGCGCGGCGCCGTTTTTATTTTGAGTGCGACGCCGACGCTCTCGTTTGTTGATGGGATAGAAAGACATCTCGGCGAAAATTGATTGTTATGTAGGCGTGAAAAGTTTCACAAGTTTCAGTTGATTACTCAATTTACCCAGCGTGATAGACGAATTTAATTTCATTTATATAATGTATTTATCTTATCAATAAATGCGGAACAATGAGGAACTCTAATAAAGCAACTCTATCGCAATCACAAACGGTTATCATACACGCTGCCAAGTTTTTGGAATGATTTGACGAATATAATTATAGTATAATATTATAACTTAGTCGGCAACTAGAGAAGTTATTCTAAAAACGCATTCGCAAGTTATAGGATATGAATGTATGCGAATCAACCAAAAAAAAGAGAAACTGAATAAATTAACTCAACGTGCGCGTTTGATGTATACATTTTGGAATTCAATTTGAAGAAATAGTCGATTTACGCTAAAATGTTTACCTATCGTGCGGTTTGTTGTGTTATTAGCGCGGAAAATTCATCTACCTTCATACTAGAAATCATTTCGAATCGATGGATGATGGATGATTAACGATCGCATTTGTTGAGCGTTCAAATAAACGACGCACATAATAATTTCTTATCATTTTTTTTTGTGTTAACACAAGCGGTCAGTGAATCTTATTGGATAGGCCAACCATGCGGTTTGATTGCGAATGTTGAGCCCATCGACGCGGTAATCATCTCTGTAATTATGTATCCAAGTGCAGATGTGTTTGTATTTCACAACGTAATCGCAATTAATTATTATTGAAATGTACAAAGTACGCACGTGCTATTTCAATAAACGCACGCTTCATGCTGTCGCTTACTACCGGTGATAAATGATTTCTTTAATAAAATTTATACCGTCACGTTTATGGTTCATTGTTTTTTTTTCTGTCATAACATCCCTTATTTGAACTGGTGCCGCGCTTTAGTTTATGAATAATTATGCATGTGTGAGAATTATATGCTCTTGATGGAAACTTTCATGCTTGACTGTTGATTTTATTGGTCATATGATACTTACGCTGACATTTGACATTTTGATAAGCAATTTCATTTACTTAATTAAGTATATATTAATTTCATTATGAAATTAATCAACCAAACAAATTAAGTTTTTGTTTTTTATATTACCTACTATCGTCATCAAAGTCTTAAGTAGATGGCTTTTGACGGTTATTAAAATTATTTCATTTCGTTACCCAGTTATTTCCTAGCTATTAATAAATACCAGCCATCCGAGGATGTAATTATACAGCGACGTATGTGTTGTATTTATATATGTATATATTTATATCGCAAATGTGAAGTTTGAATGCTTCGAATACAGTTGATTTTTGTTAAATTTCAAGGTAATTGCTGATTCCATCAATGATAGAAAATTACCTTAACGTACAAACAATCTGCTGATAGCTTCATTGATTATATCCGCGGTTATTTATCTCGTTCATTTATTAACTCGTTTATATATATATATATATATATATATATATAGTCTGAATTTGGAATGCGCAGCAAACAGTTAACAAGCGCGCAGTAGTGCGTATAAACAAATTATAGCCAAGGGTTGTGTTTGTTTTTTATTTGTTTTCATTTAAAACCCGGCGATACCCTCTACTTGTTTTCCACAGCAGCGATATTTTTCAACGTTAGTTATTTATCAAAATACTCCACAGAATTTCAGCTTATCAGTAAATTTTACCGTATCGCACGTGCTTTAAGAAATATTTCAATAATCTATCAAAAATTGAGTAAAGGTTTGAGTTAATAATTGACAGCGATTAAATTACTAGTGTGGAATTAATCGTAATGGATGTAATCGCTATCGATTCATGCTATATCCGTATCGAGGACGCGTCGATCAGAATCTTGATGAGTTTTTAAATATTTAATGCCCGACCGCATGCCTGACACTTGTACGTTTTCGTAAGTCAAGGGAAATTATTGATTAAGGGTTGTGCTTCTTAATAGATTTAAAATTTTTTCTACAACTTCGCTGCGATGCATACGAGTCGAGGGCATTATGCAGAACACATGCGCAAGCTTGACCTCAGAAAAAGCGTCGTCATGGCTAATGAATTCACCGAGCTAACGTATTTGAAACTGTGATAAATCGTTGCTGACAAGATGAAATTTTCAAACTTCAAGCCTTTTGCGATGTTTTTCTTGTTATATCCAAGATGTACTATTTATTTTTGTTTACGCAGTGTGAAATGGAAAAACGAGCGGCCGAAACCAAAGGAGGCATACCTGCCGACGCACTTGGAGCACGTGGCGAACATCGTCACGCACGGCATCGCCATCCTGCCGTGCGCGTTCGCCACCTACGACCTCTGCGCGCGCTCCGACACCTTCATGCAGGTCTTCGCGGCGCTCATCTACGGCGCCGCTCTAGTGTTCTTGTTCTCGATATCCACCTGCTTCCACTGCGTGTTCTACAATAACGACAAGGGGCAGCTGAAAGACACGCTACACCGCTGCGACCGCGCTATGATCTACATCTTCATCGCCGGCTCGTACTTCCCGTGGCTGATGCTCTGCCACCTGCCTGCTGGTGGCTGGGCGGTTGCGATGCGCTGGCTCATCTGGGTGATGGCGGCGTTAGGCATCATCTATCAGCAAACCTTCCACGAGCAGTACAAGTGCCTGGAGACGTGCCTCTACCTTGTCATCGGCGTGCTGCCGGCAGTGGCAATCATGGCCGAGGTAAAGTCCACGCACGCACAACATTGACGTATTTGTTTTAATGGTGATGTACTATTATTTAGGTTGACTCGGTGGCGATGACAGAGCTGAGGATGGGCGGCTTGTTCTACATGATTGGCGTGTTCTTCTTCAAGTCGGATGGTCGAATATCGTGCGCACACGCCATATGGCACCTCTTCGTGCTTGCCGGTGCGTCGGTGCATTATTATGCGATCCTCACACACCTCTATCAGCAGCCTCCAACGAAGGGGGCGGTGGACGGCGAGCACAGCACGTTGCCTCTTGATTCACCCGCCGGCGGGTATCGAGATTTGTAAAGCGCGACTACTATTCTTCTATCATTTCTTTACATTATACAAAACTCATCCTACATATTTTTATATACAAATATTGTTTCTTCTAGTACATGTCGATATATTCAACATTCACTTAAACACACACACACACACACACGCACACAAATATTTAGATACAGAGAAATATTTTGGAAAGTTTTATTGAGTGTGGGAAAGGCTCCCACATGACATTTTTTCTTTTATATATTTAGACTTTTTATAGTAACGCCAGGGTCTCAAGCAAGAAAGGACAGCAACTCAAACGTGAAACAAATGTGTCAAATTTGATGCGGTGGAAGGAAGGAACACTCCTTGTTTTTGTGCGAAAGATAGATTTTAATTGCAAACGGTTGCTTTTGCCACAGGTTGTATATGCAACGGTTTGCAGAAAATGTACCAAAGTAATTTAATTTAGAGAGAGAGTATCATGTACAAGAGTATATTTACACGATTACGTTTATTTTGCATTTGGTTATTTTAAGTACTATGTACATACGGAAAAGAATTGGGAACCAACACCCCAGTGAAGCTCTACATAATATACACACATATTTTTCAGTTAAATTACTTGTTATCGACGTTTATAAATACATATATGTCACGCTCGTGCAGAACGTGCAATATTTGGAAATTTATCTGTATGTATATGGTAAATTACTACCTTAGGAATCTGTGATGTTGAAAACGTTTTTAATGCAAATGTTTACACTTACACCTTTATAAATCGAGGAGGAGTGAAACTCCGACGAAGACGATTCTCTGGAAACGTAAACCAAACAAAACTTATTCACAAAGTACGGATGGATTTGAAATTATAACTATTTATCAAGTCGGAGATAACGTGTATACCTAATTGGGACTAAAGTATTTCAACTGGAGCCAAAATATTTATGTGTAATGTACTACATACTATTTAATCCACTCAAAATGATGTAGTCTTCATCTATGATTAGGAAATTACGAGTAAGCAAAGTTTAAATAGATTTTGGGATGGCATATATAAAGACTATATTGATATTAAGAGATAATTACTTGCAATTTGTAAGAAGTGATACGATCGCGTTAGATTAATGCGAATTACACGATAGGTAGTCGACGCTCTAAAAGATGCAAAAAGAGCGACCATTTTAGACATATGTATAGACATTTAAATATGTGTTAGTACAAATTATTGTTTAGCGCTTCCAATGATCCACAAATGCGACACCGTTGGGGTGCGCATGTTGCTGGTAGGAAATTCACTTCCGCATATGATTGCAGAGCGAGGACTCGTCAACGTCGATGATTGTGACCACCGCTCTCTTCCACTCTCTACATGTGTAGAATTTAGTAATGTTTGCAATTCAAACAGGGATTTCTACACGAACGCGCCCAAAAAAATACCGGTAATGACCAATGGTCGGCATGACAGATTTCGGCGAGCGTTGTCATTGCGTTCGTCGTCGAATTAAGTTTAAGAAAGAAAATATAAACTATTGGAAATGTGGAAATTGCTTGGGAGAAGCAATGTGATTTATATTTGTAATAAACATAATATATTCAAATGAATAGCATTGACGTCTGTTGTCGCGGACATTGGGCGATGTTTTTTTTTTGATGTTTTCGAAACTGTTCGTCGGAATTGCCCCTCGCATACGTAAAGGCTACCACGATGATTCGAAGCTGAGAGAGAACCATTTGAATCTGACACTAACGCAATTATTTAGTGCGAATTACGGCTCTATTTGAATGTATGATATTAGAGTGCGAAGGTCGCGCGCGTCAGCAATCCGATTATTTTATAGGCGAGGGAGCTATAGTTGTTTGCACCAGTAAAAAGTGGTGTTAATGCGCATATTAGTTGTCACTTCAGGCCCAAACGTGACGCAGGCGTCAATGTGCCACCTACTAAACAAATATGATAATTAAATATGTATTTTTGTGTCACGCGACGCGAATTTGTGATTGCAAATGAAAAATGTCACACTCTTCATGCTCTATATTTTTACACAACACTAAACGTCTGTAATGATTTCCTACTAACATTTAAGCTCCTATACCTCAATAGGTTTTTTTCATAACGTCGTCATTTGTTGAAGTTGATAATAACTTAATACGATGCAGTCCAGTGGATTAAGAGACGACGCGGCATGCTTGCAGGACAAGCGCGCGCCTAGAAACGCGCCCTTTACCTAGTTGGGGTGCTTTGTGTCGTCCGCCGGACCTGAATCATGTATTCGATAATGCAAATTGCGATTAAAATTATTCATAAGACGGCGTATTGAGGAAAGAAGTAAACAGATAATATAATCAAACAATTACGGTTGTTGAATGAATGTTAGAAGTTGTGGAAAATACATTTAGAGTGTTCGACGAGGATTTAAAGGTAAAAATATTATTCAAATGCACTTGTGACACACTAGAAGAATGTTTCGAAAATGAATCTATCAAATTTTACTGGTTTTTAGTGAATTTTGAGAAATCTTATTGGTGGGCACAATACGAATAATTCAAAGACTGCCTCGTTTTGAATTATCTTATAATATACTTTTTACGTTATACTATTTCGATAATCTAAGTAGTCAATAAACGAATGAAATTAGAATTCTTGTAAACAGTTTGTTTTTTATGTTTCAAAATCATTAGGTTCAAAACGGTGCCCGCACTCTATTTCCAAACAATGTACAATCATTATTATACACATGTAGATAGTATTTGTGAAGATTAATGATGAAAGGAAGAATGTACTGTTATTGTTGCCAACGAATCACTAGCAGTCAATAACACAGTACCATCGGAATTGGTTAATGATTTGACACAATGGTTTTCCTATTAGTGATGCTCACGAGTCGGTAAAATTTGCGAAGGTGTGAAATTGGCTGATAATGATATCGCGTGGCGTAAACGACACTAAAATTAAGACCGCACTCATTGGTAAACATGCTGTGAATCTCTTATGTACTATGTACATTCAATCAACCGACATAAGTTAAACTAAATGTGTTGAATTAACGTATTAGCTAGCAAACGAGGTGTCAAGTGGTGCCAAACACGCCCAGAACAAAACAAGGCGTTAATGCAATTGATCGAAATTACCAAAATAATCAAAAGGCACATGGCAAGTGTCTAAAGAAACCAATTTGTAACCATGTAAGATAACAAACCCTAGAGAAAAATGAAAAATATTGTTATATTATTTCTGTATTGCCATGCGTGTTGATACCAATCAAAAACCACACCGCACGAGAGGTTTGCGATCGGTATCGAATCTTTATTTTTAACGTAATTATTACTACCCTCAAACAACCACGAACAACAATATACCAAACGCACGTACAACTGGCATACTATGTAAATGTAAATGAATAGACCAAGCATTACATAAACATAGAGAACAAAACAATATGCTGCTTATTTATGAATCCAACCATCCATTATTCAGCGGCAGCGTGAGCGCGAAACACGTGTCTCGATGATTTCCTATCAATTTTGCTTCGATTGGATGTTCGGCTAGGTGTGTTGCCCGGTGTTTACGCCAGATACCTATAGTCAAATAAATTCGATAAGAATTCGAATGCCGCAGGATGATATTATAATAAACACAATTTATTGTGATTATCATCTTTAGGCCGGGAGTTTATTGCAAACGCTGACTAACCAAATTAATAATCATTATCGTAATTAATTCTGCAGAGAAATAACCAATTTAGAAAAACAATTACATTTAGTCATTCGCTCGATTCCTGGAGGAATGAACGCGTGCCTGCCAAACATCGCACGCATCGCGTCGCAAGCGCAACGGATGTTTGTATCGGCGATGGCGACGGCGTCGCCATTGGCGACATGCTCGCACGCAAACACACGCCGCCGGCGCAATATTGTTGTGCGACGGTCGCACAGCCGCCCTGCCGCTCGCCGCGTAACCATGACACAATAATTATTATCCTAGACCCGTTTTTGTCGTCCGTACGCGACGTGCGCTCCGGCGCGCGTGCACCACGTCAAACCGAAACAACCGTGCGTTGATTAAATATGCATCGCGTTCCATTGCTGGCGCAACGCTGCTGCTGCTGCTGCTGAACGCGAAATCCAACACGCAACAAACGGCGACATTTCCCTGCAATTTGGCGGTGGCGGCGCGCTCGCGGTAACCACGAGATTTCGGGCGGCGGTGGCGGTGCGTGATGGGCGAGCTGGAACCGCGCTCCTCGCCGGTGGCCCATCACCAATGCCAAGGTGCGCTGGTGACGACGGTGGGCGGTGGCGGCGGCGATGTCGGTGGCGGCAGCCAATGGGACGCAACGCCGCAATGGCTGCACGAAATTAGAGATAAGTACGCTTCATCAAAAACTGTCGCCGCAAATTGCGCAATGAAATATTCATCGGCGTTAAATTGCTCCACCGGCCTCTCTCTCTCTTTGCAGCAGTACGCCAGCGGAAGCGGACGAAGCGGTGGTGCATGCGCCGGGCGAGCAGGAAGACGGCCGGCGTTCGAGTCTGCTCAATTTCGGCGAGTGCCTGCACAACGCCGACGGTCTCATACTTTCGTGAGCGCGTTCCACGTGCTTGAATTACGAACCCCCCAAATAAGAAGCCCCTATTTTGCTTGCTGCAGCCGGCCATCGTCGTCGGCGCGCTTCGGGCGACGTGCCCAGCCCCAGCAGAACGCCGCGCTGACGACGCCGCCCAATCACGAGGTGGCCGGCGAGAATATTGTGCCGCGCTTCGGCGACTTCAAGTCAGCCAGCATGCCCAACTGGCGCGACGATAAGCTGGAGAAATCGTGGAAGAGCCTCAGCGTGTTCCAGCAGAGCCACAAGGGGCGGCTCGACAGTGCCAAATACTATCATCGCGCCGCGGAGCGCAAACGAATTGGTGGTGAGGACTCACGCTAACCCCACTCCCCTCCCTCGCACCAAAATTGTTTTGCTTCGTCCTTAACGGTTTTTTTTTGTTGCCAAAAATAAAAACCAGCACCAATTTTGTTACGTCCATCAGATTGATTCTGTTCCATCCGCACGCAATTAGATCAATTTGAAACGACAACCCTCTCGCCCATCTCGCCGACGAACTCGACGAATTCGTCCGCGGAGAGCACGTCGTACAGCCCGTCGATATGTGAACCGGATGTGCCAAATGTACGCAGCCGCAGCGAAATGTCCAGCTACATGCCGCAGTACGTGTATGCGAAAATACGCAAAGCGACCGAGGGCGGTGGAGCCGGCGGTGGAGGCGGTGCTGCCGGTGGCGCACCAATGCTCGGCGACAATATCCTCACGAAGACGATCAGCAACTTCAACACGCTGAGCAAGTCGCGCTCCACGGAGAACCTTTTTGGAGTGAGCTACAGCGGCAAACCGCGGCACCACGCCGGCGGCAGCCGCGATTTCCATGGTAGCGAAGAGAGCCTCGCCACCAGCCGGCTGAGCGACTACAAGCAGAAGGTGGCGCGTGAGAACGAGTTGCGGCAGGCTATCATCAACGAGCTGCTGCTGGAGAACGAGCTAATTGCAAACAGAGCAACGAAGCAGGCGCTGCCGGTGAGCCGCAACGACGATGTGTTCGTCATACCGGAACTACCCGTGGGCAAGCTGTTGCGCATCATCATTCTCAGCACGTGGGGCGATAAGTACTACGTGGGCCTCAATGGTATCGAAATCTTCGGCGACGATGGCAAGATCGCGCCCGTCGATCGGGTACGTATTTGCGGTAAGGACCGGAAACAAACTCCCGCCATGCATGCGTTCACAGATTACAGCCAGCCCCAGCGATGTCAACGTGTTGCCCGAGAACGCGAACGATCCGCGCGTCGTCACAAACCTCTTGGACGGCGTCAACCGCACGCAGGACGACGTGCACCTGTGGCTGGCGCCGTTCACCAACGGCGACGAGCACACCATCACCATCGAATTCAACGAGCCGTGCGTGATTTCAATGATGCGGTTTTGGGTATGTCGCTTGAGTAACAACGAAACGGTTTGGTAATAGCGTGAGGGTTTTTTTTTTGCAGAATTACAACAAATCTCGTATTCACAGCCATCGCGGTGCGCGCGACGTCGTCATGGAGCTGGACGGCTGCAAAATCTTTCAGGGCGAGATCGCAAAAGCGTGCGGCGGCATTATCGGCGGCGTGGATAAATTCGGCGACGTAAATAAATTTGATTTATAAATAGTATCGGGTCGTTAAACGCACGCGTGTTTCTAGACGATCCTGTTTACGACCAACGAAGACATTCTGGAGGCAATTTCGCTCAACGATCACGCCTACCCGACGCTGACCGCCGCCAAAATCGATTCGCCGCCGGTCACCGAAGAGCGACCTTTGACATCCGCATTGACCACCAGCGTAAGTGTGCGTGTTTTGTGTTTTCATACCGCACGCAGTCCGATTGCCGTCTGGGAATTGACCCTCACAGGATATTATCGATTTCGACTACTTGAACCTTTCCTTGATTTATCATGCTTGCTACCGCCTACCTCTATTAGAATGGCATACGGCCACGCACGGGTCAATCTCCGTTTGCAAAATCCGAGGCGAGCGACGACGCCGACGACGCCAACGAGCAGATTCTGCTCGGGTGCAAGCGACTGGACGCGGTGCTGTTGTCGAACTGGGGCTACGCCAACGTGATCGGCCTCACCGCGATGGAGATCATCGAATCGGGCGAATTGCCGGTGCCCATGCGCGAGGAGTACATTGTCAGCACGACCGCACAGCGCCGCATCAAGCAGAGTCGCCTCTTTGACGACGAGACCATCACGACCGACCACCAGCACATGTGGCTGACGGAGTTCATGTACGGCGAGCCGGTCAAGATCACGCTGGAATTCGATCGCGTCGTTTTCATTTCGGGTACAAGAAAACAACTCGAATCGGCCATGAAATGATATGCGGTGCTTGTGCTGCAGGTTTGCGCATTTGGAACTACAACGCCAACTTGGAGATGACGTACGCTGGCGTATCGCGCATGCAGATCCAGCTTGATGGACGGCCGGTGGCGAATCCGGCGACGAAGGACGCGACATTCCTGCTGCGACGCGCGCCCGGCAACACCAACTACGACTTCGTGCAGGAGATACTGCTCGGCGACGGCAGCTCGCTGGTGCACCGCGTGGAGCGCGTGCCGAGCTTCATCATCTCGAACAATCTCGGCGGTCAGGCCGAATGCCCGCTGCTTCCCGAGGGTTTCGTCATCGAAATCGTCGTCTACTCCACGTGGGGCGATCAATACTACTGCGGTCTCAACGGGCTCGAGATCTATGACCATATGGGCCGTAAACTAATGTTGGACGAATGCAGTATGTATTTGGGTCATAGAGGGAACGAATTGCCGAACGTTATTTGCGTAGATGTGTGCGCATACCCGGAGAGCATCAACGTGCTGCCGGAGACGTCCGGCGACACGCGCACGCCGGATAAACTCATCGACAACGTCAACGACTGCGACGACGGCACGCATTCATGGTTGGCGCCTGTGCTGCCCAAGGCGCTAAATCGCATCTACGTCGTGCTGGACCAGCCCGTCTGCATATCTGTGATAAAATTCTGGAACTACTCGAAGAACGCCGCGCGCGGCGTCAAGGAGTTTGGCGTGAGTGATGCCGCCCGCCGCCAAGTTGATCTAGAAACTTATGCCCGTCTTTTTTTACAGATTCTGCTCGATGATCTGCTCATCTACAACGGCATCATGGACAAGTTCAACAAGCGCGACAAGTGCAAGTATCGGACGGTTGTCTTCACCGACGATCTGAAAGTCGTCGAAGACGAATCAAATACGTTACTCAAGTGAGTTGCGCATACTTAACTTTAAGTGTTGGAAGTAAATTGTTACATCCATTGCGTAGACCAACGGCGACGAGCGTGACGCGCACGGCGACCAGCGGCTCGCTGCCCATCGCCGACCCAGCGCTGCGACCATTCACCGCCGTCAGCCCCTATTTGCGCACGACGCAAAGTCAATGATGATGGTGATAAGAAGAACACCCACACCTACACCGTACACTGTTCCCATTTGGCGAAACCTTTCGCGATTTTATATTCGCTGTTAGTTGGCATCCAAACGTATACAAGAGAAAAAGAAAACAATAATCTACACATTATTACTGCGATTATGGTTAATTCGTAAAATAAACTAACTTGTTATATGTAACCAATGGCAGATTAGGGGATACGGGTTGCAATTTAGAAACAGGGCCCTATTTAGAGGGAGTCAAGACAAATCGAATGCAAAAAACCGTATCGAAATCGTTTGATTAGTTCCGGAGTTATAAGCATTTACATTGCGCAAAGCAGTAGCAGGTACCACTACAATTGTGTTAAAGGAGATAATCGATTATCGTAAGCATTGACTGCGCTTTAACATGGGTGTGAAATCAAAACAAGCTAAGTGCCTGCCATTCCATGCAGGTATGCGCTCTACTTTAAAACAATGGACGATTAAAACTGTACCAGAACGGCATGCACCGCACAGCAAGGGGTCTGGAATGCGGCGTGCTATCGGCAAGTACAAAGGTAGGTAGCTGCAACGCACCGCGCAGCGAGGGGTCCCCCTTTTTCCCCGGGCGTTGGACGGCATGCTGTGCGGCGCGTGCCGCTGCATGCATACAGGTGTGCTCCCTTTCTAATCGTTCACCGTTTAGAAAGAAAACGGCGGGCGCCGCACAACACACCGCGTGCTGTCGGCAAGAACAAAGGCAGGCAGGCCACCTGCGTTCGGTATACCCGTATATCAACTCCCCTCATTTTCTCATTCTCTCATTGGTTGACTGCTCACGTGAGCAAATAGCTGCTCACGTGGACTACCATTGTTTTACACAATGCAAAGCAAACATTTTACATGGTTGCTCACGTGGACTCCCAAACCGTTTCGCCCAATCCAGTGCAAGTATTTAACTGAATGAACGAATGAACGGCTTTCGATCGAGTTGTTAGCATTCGGATGGTCTTGATCCCTTGTGCATCACATGGTATCTTAACTAGATCTTAATTACCTGGATGTGATTACAAATTTTGCTATGTAATCAAATTCCTAGCGTCGTCCGGGCTGCATCGAGCAAACTGCATGAAACTGTAAGTTACATATTCGAAATGATTCGCGTCGGCCTAATACATACAATAAATAGGCTGGAATTAAATCACATTTTGATAAGAACGGGCACACACTTTGCAATTGTCGGCAGATTCAGTGGACTTGTGTCTCTTTACTTTCGGCTTTATCTTGCCGCCGGCACGCAATGCAGTTGCGCGAATTTTGAGTTTTGAAAACATTTAATATAAACTTTCACGTACATAACTTAATTATTTATGACTAACGGTCAAAATTTGAAAAACGTACGCGATCTACCGGCAAGCGGATGGCGTTGGCGATATTCAACGCGCACGCCTTCGTTCCCTCCACAGCGAGATGCCAGCAGCAATACGACACGGTGCGCCGCGCGGCCAGCATTCGATTGCGTGCCAACGTGGGGCGGACGGACGTACGAGCATCGCCGTCGTCGCTGGCGCAGGCAAGCACACACGGCAGGCTGCGGCAGGCGAGCGATCCATAAGTAGCGGCGCCCCGCTCGCACGGCACTGAATAATAAAGTGGTTGTGATAGAAGGATTCAAATCGACCCGAGCGAACAGCAACATCAGCAGTAGCAGGCAGCGCACGACGGCAGCATTGGGCAGCATTGTCAACACGTTCGGCACTGGTAAGTGCAAGGCGTGACGTGAGAGCGTGGGTGTGTGTGTGTCTGCTAGCAGCGAGCATTTTCGGAATCGTTTGCATCGGTGCGCGCATACACACACACACACGCCACCAGAGGAAACAAACGGCGCCTCCGCGTTGCGTGGCACTCGAGATTATTTCGGTGGCGGCGCCGGTGTGCGACTACAACATGTGCTCGCACGAAAACACACGTGCTTGACGAGTCGAGCAAATCGCGTCATGTTTGAATTGCGCGCCCGCGCCCGCGCCCGCGTCCTGTCGATGATTCGTCATTGCAGCAATCATTTTTTCGCGTGAATTCCTATTGCAATCTCTGAAACATTTGGTGATTGACAATATCTTTATTGTTTCTTAAACAAATCAAGTCATGAATAATTAAGTAGCCAAAGAATTTCATTTGGGAATGTTTCCAAAACTCATCGAGGATGATTGTGCTTCAGTATTATCAAACATTGCGCGATATAATCGAACTTTTTGTGTTTGCGCATATCACATATCATATCACACTAGCAAGCCGATGAACAATGAAGCAATGGAAAAAATGTTTCTTCCGCCGCGATTTTGCAATTGTTTGCGCAAATTTGATTCGATAGACAACACACCAAAGCGGCATTGGATAGCAATTGATTTCGCGATTCACGGATATCGAACGACAGCCGCGTGTGAGCGAGAGTCATAAACAATTTAATTTACTTCAATTGCAATCGTTTCTAATCGTTTTACGACGAGTCAGGCGCGCGCGCGCACAGTATGCGCATCGTAACCAATTTTCGCAACGATAAGCAACAAACGCTCATTATCACACAGCGCACACACATGTATTGCGCGCGCACCGGCGAGCGCGTATTTAGTAAACACCCACCGTAAACGCCGCGCCACGCAAAACAATGCAAGAAACTTGCTACCGTACGTAAACAATACACAATGATGCGATTGTGCGGCGGCAGCGCCGAAATTTTAATTTGCTTTGAGAATGGTGCGGCGTGTGCGACGAGCGCGCGCGCGCGCGCAGCACGCACATCGTCTCGAAGTGGCGCCAGGGAGTCTGTGCGCCGCCCCGCAATAAGCATGTTCTTTGCATCTGAGCGCCGCGTTGACGATTTAATGTTCGGCGCTCTCCGCACGCGCCCCCACTGCCGGTCGCGTGGGACAAACACGACTAATTCGTACGCGTTCGTCGGCAAATGAAATTAGGAAATTACGGCGGTCGCCGACGCCCCCCACTATGTGTGCTTCATGCGCACACACTTGTTGATAAAGCAGTGGTGCGGATTTTCCCAAACGGTCGCCAATAACTTTCAAACTGAAAATGGGCGTTATTTGCATGCTGTATCAGAACGAATTCATGCGCAAAATTTGCAGCTGCCTTGGGGGACTTCAATTGACCAGAGACTGACTTTTCCCAAATGACTGTTTTTCATACGCATAACGTTGATTTGTAAAAGATTTGATCCCGGCGGTGGTGGCGCCGCTGCCCGATAACCGGTCGAAAGGCCACTGCCGCCCGATAACACACGCAAATATTATTCGGCGCGGCAGCGTTCGAGTTTCAATTTGAAAATTTAATTACTTGTGGGAGCGCTCAAGATGCAAAGACAGTTTGCGTAGTCATCGACGAGGCGCATAACGCAACGCAAAACAAAACCAGCCCATGGTCGGGCGTTCAGGTCGTTCGCGTTCAATTCGATAACTTCCAAGCGCTTCCAACTGCCGCCGACGACGACGACGACGACGACCGACATCCAACAGCGCAGCATATACCCGTATGCACAACCAGCATTCTCGCCGTGCCACAGGCAGGGCGCGCGATACGTGCGCGGAACGAAATGAAACCGTCGATGGCGGCGTCGCGTCGGCGCGCTCTCTCCCATGCCGCACACGACTACGAATGACTACGAAACGCTATGAACGAACGTGTATGTGGTACGAGAACGAACGGTTTCAAAGCGGCGCGGTGGACGCCTGCCTGCCTGCCTGCCAGCAGCGCAACGCTTCGACGACCGACCCGACCGACGCACGGCGGCCTCTCTCCACTGCGAAGCAACGGCTGGCTCTCGTACTCGCCGCATTGGTACCGTCGCCGCGGCGATGCCACCGCGTTGCGCATATCGATCTCATGCATTGCGCGAACCGCCCGGCCGAAATGCGAAAATGCTCTCGTACGTCCGGCGTGCGGTATGGCGATCGCGGCGCGCCGCAAATTCGCCGCCGTATTTTTCGCGCCGCCGAATATTCGCACGCGCGCGATGCGTGGCCTGCGTGCGCGCCTCGACAATACGTAAGCGGCGCTGTTTGCACGCCCGGCCAGACTTTGCCTAGCTTTTATAATACGGCTTTATAAATGCGCCGGTCGGTCGGGTCGCTCGCATGCAAGCTGTGGGCCTCTCTGCCTGCTGGTGGCTGCTGCTACTCTGCCATGCGCATCGCGCCGTGTACATTTTCATGACGATTGCATCGTGCACGTCCGTCCGTTCGTCCGTCCGTACATTTCCACTGAGCCGTATGAAATATTAATTGTAAAATTACCTGAATGGGAAGGGCGGACAGGCCTGGCGTTCGTACGGGCGACACTGACGATGATACCGTGCGGGGGAGGCTGGTGGCGGGAGACAGTCATTATCTCATCGCAGCATCATATCTTTAATTACTCATTAGGCGCGTGGATGCGCCATTGGGACGGGCGAATTTCGTGTGTGACGGCGGCGTGGGTCGGTCGCGTTCGTTCTTCTTTTCGTTAATCGATAACGCCGCGCGCGCCTCGTCGGGCTGGAAATTTTCCCGTACGCACCACCCGGCATTCGAATACGATGTGCATTTGTTCTTGACCATGGCTACTCGCAATTGAGGAGCGTGCGTCTTGTAAGGAGCGTGCGGCTGCTTGCTGAAAGCAGATTATGTGACGCAGCGCTTTGATGTAGGTCGCGCGATGACGGTGAAAAGAGTTGTATTAGTCACGCGCTCGAGGGAGGTGGATAACCCCCACAAGAATCAGATCGCACCTATCTAGTAGGTACTTCCGGTCGTGATGCCTTCTTCTTCTTCTTCTTCGTTGCTGAAATGATAATTTGAATGATGTGCTATCTCCAAATGCAGCGCTCCTCCCTTTGCGAAACAACAATGGTTCATATACCATTTGCAGCGGTGACATTTACATATCATGCCCTACGAAAAAAAAAGGCAGGAGCGGCTCATCCATCGGTTCGCAGAAGACAGCATCCGTTGGCCGTTGGGTTAGGGTAGCGCGCTTTTCGGCATTTCGCTAGAGAAGAGGGTCTATTATAAGTGGCCAGCAATGCTGCTGTGCCGGATGGGGTGATCTATGCGCTTCGAATTTCGGGTTTCGAGGGCTCTTGCTTGTGTTGCGCGGCAAGCCAACAATGAACTGAACTGCTTGCAAAAACTTTTGAAATTTGCCTGTCAGCATTGTGCAACGCGCTCCGCTTGCGCTCGTTCATTTCAAAACTTCAATCCGGATCTCATTACGCTTTGTTGGTGCGCGAAAATCCCGGCGAGATGAAGAAAACTGCCACCAGAAAGCATATGAAATCGTTCGTAACAACCAAACCAAGCCAGCAAAACAAAAAAAAACGTTAGAATATTATTGCGCTGCGTCAGGAATCAAATAGAAAACAACACCAGCGCAACAGCGCGGCGAAGTGTAACAAGGACATCGCTTCGCCGTTCGGTTCGCGCAGCAAGCGCGTCGTTGCGATGAGGTTTCACTTCGACGTTGCCATCGCCGCCGCCGACGTGGTCGTCATCGTGCGGCATCCACGCTATCGAACAACACGACGACGACGACGACGGCGGCGGCGGAGGCGACGCGTAAGTGAACGGTGAACGGCACGAACGGCGATGTTTCGCGTTCCGTGAAAATGACTAATGCCGCGCAAAAAATTGCAAAGGTTGTGCGCGCTTTGCTGTAGGTTTTGCGCGATCGGCGCTAAAATGCGTGCGGAGGAATGAGAATCCTGCCGCAAAATGAAACGTACAGTAAAACTTCGTTATAACGTTCACGTGGGGACCGGGAAAAAATGAACGTTATATCCGAGGAACGTTATAACCAACCATGAATACTACAAATGCGTAAATATAATTTTTTATTA
>JARJDR010012343.1:0-24687 GCA_030264135.1 Myllaena sp. GC000078 | reverse complement strand
TATACTCCGTGCAAATTATCCAGATAGATTTGACAGGTTAGTGCCTCTCACTCTCCCTCAATACCAGCGCGTAGATGCGAACGAGAGAGAACGATATCCATTCTCTCTCGTTCACACAGTGAAAGTGAGAGGCACTAACCTGTCAAACCTATCTCAATAATTTGCACGGAGTTTAGCTAGGTCTTATAATCGGGGTAGGTCTTATATTACTGGGAATGAGAGAAATACGGGGTAGGTCTTATAATCGGGACTCACCTTAAATTCGGGAAAATACGGTAAACAAAACACTGAACCAACTAAAACGAAACTGAATGTAATACAATGACACTCTCAGAGATAAGTACAAGTAAATAAAATCGCGGGGATGATAATGCATAGAAGATATTAATGATTACGTAATGGTAATTAGTTTATTTACAAGTATAGTTACAATGTGATTATTAATTATATTCATTTTCTTACTCTTTTTATAACGTAATTTGCATGAATTTATTTATACTATTTCGATTTGAATTCATTAAGGATTGATTTACTCTTTTCAGTCCTGCTGAGATTTATCATCAAATCAACATCATTCCGTTTTCGCATCGCAAAATAAAGAGTGGGATCCTACTATGTACCATAACAGTTCTTTTGTTCATATGCCGTATATCATAATATAATATTGCGTGCGAATTTTATAAAACGTCATCATCATCGTGTTACATTCCATTCTCGTTTTTTTTTGTGTGTAAATTGTTATATCGCTCTCGTATTTGATTTGAAAATGGTAGAAATAGTTTATTAGTCTCATGCGCTATCATTAAAACTTATGCAATATCAATTACAATATTTATGCGTGTGGTGCGCATTTGCAGAGTACAAATGCGTGCCCGTAGTCCCATTTACCGTTTAAATATGAAATGCCTGCCCATCAATCCAAATTACTTATTATTTTCTTTCCATTCCCGTTCATTCGGTTTTCAAGTTATTTTTGATGCATGATACCTACGCGACCTGTCATATTCGTTAACCGTTATTTTGAGTTACAAATATTGAGACCAATAATTAATGAATACGCATGCAATTCGTTTTATCCTTTTTCTTTGTCTTATATAAGTTTTATTTTATATTAGATAGGTAAGTGTTTACGCATTGTAATATTAACATGGAACAAACAAATGGCTTGATGTTCAACCGCGATTAGTTTTGGTAGACGATACATACGGAGGACACCCTGTAATCGCTGAAAGAATTTTTGGAGAAAACATAACATAATAGAAGATGTGGATATTCATAATAAAGAAAACATGACAGGTATAAAAATAAAATATCTTATATATAATAATAATAAAATCATATAATATTACATTTCATAATCGCAATTTCGGTCACGTCATTTAAGTAAAAAATGAAGAGAAAAAAAAAAGAAGAAAATAGTTGATAAAATAGTAATACATATAATACAAATGAAGAAAGAAAACAAATAGTTGATACAATTAAATAGCGGAGCAAATCGTTTTAAATCTGTACAAAAAAAAATTTCGTTAAAAATAGTAATTTCGGTTTCACGTTCATTTCTCTGCAATTGTAAATAATGGCTTTCACAACAATTACATCGACATAAATAATAAATAATTGCACACACGCAAGCCATTTGTTCTGTACATTTAAAAATCCACCCCTATAGTTTTCGTCACTCCCCAAGCATCACCGTTTTCGTCAATACATATTCAGATTCACATCTCAAAATTGAAATCACTGTTATACTTTTGCATACTTTTGCGCGCTTATCTAGGTTTCGTCTCATCACTGAATTGGTTGTTTCATTGGCTAATTCTTATTTTGTATTTTTATATTTGAAGTATGTGGGTGTGGGGGGGAGTAGAATATAACGATGCCTAGCTATATCAAAATTGTCAACACGAGTTAATCATTCATTTCTTAAATGAAATCTTCTAGATCAATTATAAATTAGCGCTAGGTATAATATTCACAGTTATTGTAATAACTTACAAGTATGTACAAAAATATTAATACATGTTTCTGTTTTGCACATGCGTCATAAGGAGATGATCGATTTGCAAATGTTGCGCGTGCCAATAAATGGGTGGCCAGAATCTGCATTTACTCTTGCTTCTGCTCAAGGGTGAGTGTATGTGACGTATGCAAGATATCATCTCGTGCGAATGTAATTGACTTTTTGTACACCGAAATCAAAGACGTTACACAATCATTTAGATCCTACTTAAAAC
Source organism: Myllaena sp. GC000078 (assembly GCA_030264135.1). Lineage (NCBI taxonomy): Eukaryota > Metazoa > Arthropoda > Insecta > Coleoptera > Staphylinidae > Myllaena > Myllaena sp. GC000078. Next base: position 22,453 of record JARJDR010012343.1, on the reverse strand, counting down.
GACGAATTTTACGTTCTACTATTTACAATGTCAGTGTGTTACACGATCATATAATATTATATTTATATTTGTTTATAACGTCCTCTATCAGCGTTCCGATATTTTATACACAAACAAATATCATATTTCCACATTCATTAAAACTCTTCAATGTAATAATCATAATAGAATTATTGTAAAATCTTCCTTATATAGGCAATAATAACAAAAATGTCTTACTTTTCTTGTATAGTTCGTATAATGTAAAATATGATAGCAAGCTATTTAACACTTCTCGTGTAACTCGATCGAATTTCACTCTTTCATCTGACTGATATATACAAAATTGCTTATCTTCTTTTATTTAAATTAATTATTAATAAATAATTTAATATAGCTTCACTAAATATCCGCGCTCGCCGCATTCGTATGTATATCAACTGCAGCGGTGGCCATGCAAGCGGCCTCCGTTGATGTCACCGCACTATCATCTCACCTCACAGTCCTTGTTCAGGGGCAGCGGAGTCGCCGTGTGGACCGTCGCAGTTGGCGGAGGCTGCGGTTCGTGGAGATTCAAAGTTGCTGGCGATGTTGAATGCTGCTGCTTTTGCTGCTGGTCATCCTGCAGCCCCGCAACAGAGTTCTCCGGCGGATGCCTCTTCATCATGTATCCCTCCTGGCATCGCGCCAGCTTCAGCTTGATCGGCGTCACGATTTGATTATTACCATTACTCGCACTATTTGCACTACAACCACTAGTCCGCTCATTTGAATCGGTACTCGCGTTCGCGTTTGCAGAGTCCGCAATCGTATCACTGTTCTCTGTCCGTTCAACAAGCACCGCTTCAGTTCGCTCGAGTTTCCCTGCTTCAGGCTGGTCGCCAGCAACCGAAGGCGTGACAACAGGCGCGTCGTCCTTCTCGTTCTTTCGCAAACGAATGATGAGTTTTGTGGTGGCCGCGTCCGTTTCATTGGCGACAATTTGTAGATCTTGCTTTTTCTTCTTCTTGCTCTTTCGGTTGCTCTTGTCCTTCTTCTTCTTCTCCTTCTTCTCGCTGAAATCGGCCATCACCTGCTTACGGAATTTCATGCTTTCGCGTTTCAAATCTTCGACGCTCGGCTTCGCCATTGAAGCGGATAACCGCTTCTTCGGTGGCCGAATGCGATCCCGCTTATCGTCGATCCTCATCATCGCGTTGATGGGCGACACCACCGGATCGACGTTCATTCCGCCGCTCACAATATTATTGGCGCCAATCTTGATCTTCAGCTTGGGTGTGGTTTGCACTGGTACATTTCCGCTGCCGCTCTGTGTGCGTGGAGGCCTTCCACGGCGCTTGTTCTCCAAGGCGGGCGCACCATTATTCGCACCAAAGCTTCTTCGTCGTTCCATCGAATTCTCATCTTCGAGCGGCGGCAAGTCCAGCTGGCGCAATTCACGGGATAGGCCAGCGCGTGGTTTATCCTTTCGCATCTTTGCGTCGAAGATTTCGTCCGCCCCAGTGCGATAGTCCCGATAATCGTCCTTCGTTGGTATGCTGGTCATGGACGCGACAGCTTTCGGAATCGTGATGATCGTGCGATTCAGGGAGGGCGTCACTGGCACCGTCGACATGCCGGACATGCTGGCAGCCATTGGGTCGTTGGTGTTCATACAATATTGCCGCAACAGTTCTTTTTTGCGCATGCGATGCAAATTGGTCGCTCCCGAGTTGGTACCGCTGCCGACCGGCATGCTGTTAATGCTGTGCGCAACCGCATTCGTGGCGAGTGTCATCGCAGACGTGTCGACCACCGTCGGTGGTAGCGGTGCCACGGTCGACGTCATCGTGTAGGCGGACGACGTGTAGTTGGCGATCGGCCCTTTAATCTTCACTTTCAGCTGGTTACGCGAGTCCGACAAGGACACTTTAATCTTATTCAATTCAGGTACTTGAGGCTCTTCCGGTTTAACGAGTGCCTTTTGGAACTCCTTCTCCAGGTACTCGTCGATCTCTTCGTGCACTGGTTGCTCAGTGACGCCGGTGCTGTTGAACTGCGCCAGGAGCGTGCTCTCCTTGTATTGCGCCACCTCGATGGTGCTGTTATATGTGCGCATGTCGACCGGGCCGGGTAACACTGGCGGCACGATGGTGGGGAATGTCTTTTCGACCTCCACGTGCGGTGGGGGTGCTCCACGTGCGGCTACGGATGGCTCTGGACTGGCCGGCTTGGAGAGCGCGTCACTAATCGGTGTTGGTGGCCGCAACTCGCTCAATTGACCGTAGCGAGTCTTTTGCGTCGGACTGGTGAACTTGGGCGACTCGACCTTCGCCGGTTTCGGCTCGTGCACGTCGGATGACTTTCGGCGTTCGCGCATCGCACGCAGATCGCCGCACTCGTTCGACATGTCGTCGTCAAAGTCCAAGTCGTACACGGTGCCGACCAGCTTGTTGTGGATGGTGTTCGGATTCAGGTCTAAATCGTACGTCGGCGCAACGGGTCTACCCCGTCCTCGGCCGCGGCCTCGTCCGCGTGACGCCGATTGCGCGCCTCGCCCGCTACTGCCCTTGCCAACCTTTTTGTCCTTGCTGCGGCCGGCCGTGGTCGTCTTGGAGAGATCATGTCGCGGACTCTTGCCGGGAGATTTGCTCGGCGACTTCGCTTGCTGCGAGATGAAACGCGCTGAGGTACGCGTCGGCTTGCTTGGTGACTTTTTGCCGGATGAACTGTTGGATTTAACGGACGGATTTGGCGATGGTTGCACGTGATTTGGAGTGCAATTGCTGAGCGCCGGTGAAGCGGCCGGTATTATACTGCTAGCCTTATCGCACTTTTCGTCATCATCGACCAAGTCGGGCTTGGGTGTGAATGCCGTAGACATGTTCACCATTGCGGCAGTCAGCTCCATATTATGCTGCGACGAGGTGAATGCCGCCGTCTGCGGAATGTCGCTGGCGGGCTTCGTTGTCGTAATTGGTGGGAACGCAGTCATCTGTGGGGGTGGGAATGCGGCGCCGAAAGGCGGATACATTGCTGCACCAGGCGATGGGAAAGGCATCTGCGCACTCGCACTAGTCGGCGGGAAAAGGCTTACAGGATTGCCGACGAACTGATTTGCATCCGTGTACTGCGGGAATACGTCGAGCGGATTCGGTGGAAATTGCACCTGCTGCGGCAACAGGCTAGCCGCGACATCAATTCCAGGATGATTGTATGCAGCGGTGGTGGCGTTGACGGTTGCGGTAGCGGTGACGGCGGCGGCGGCGGCCGCGGCCATCTCGTGCCGCTTGATAATATCGTCGTCTTCATTATTGCGCCGTGACATGTTACTGGTCGACGACGCCACCGAACTGGATGAGGATCGTCGATTCGGCATCAGATTGCTCTCAGCCCATTTGACCTGCGGATGGAGGTCGTTGTACGGCACCGGGCTGGGCATGCAATCCATCGATGATGCGGCTTCCAGATAGGGCGTGCGCGAGACACGTGGACTGTTATTCTTCAAAGCGTCCTCGTGCAGCACGGCCGATGACGCAATGGCAAGTGTGTTTGCATCGAATGCTTGGTTGAGTTGCGATTGCGAGCACACTGTGTACTCGGTAAATGGTTTCACATCGGTAGCAGCCGGCGCCGGCTCCAGCTTCGGATATCTATCGCTGGGCGGCACCCATCGCTCATCCGCTTGCGCGGTGGCGTCCGTGTGCGGATGCTGAATGTCAGGTACAGATTTATCCTCCGTCTGGTGCTCGTTGAACTTGGCATTGAAGTCGGTTTCGCCGTCATATTTCGTGATGGCGACCTGCATCTTGAGATTAATTTGCGGTGGCTGGGGCTGTGTTGGGGGTAGCTCCTCGATCTTTTCGTCGATATGCTGCGCCGTCTCAACAACGATTGTATTCGGAACGCTCTGGTCCAATTCCATGCGATCGTCGTGCTTGCTCGACGCAATGCTAATTGCATCATCCATATCAAGGCTTGTCGACTTCTTGAGGCCCATATTGCCACGCAATTTCTCTACGAGATTCAAAGTCTCGCGAGCAGAGTCCTCCTTCGAATCCTCCTTCATCACGATTGAGCTGGCGATGTGGAACGTTAAGGGCAGCTTAATCATCTCTTCGTCCTTCGACGACATGCGGAAGTCGTCTTCAAGCATATCATCAATGTCGTCGAGCAGATCGTCATTGGAATGTGTGTGCTGATAATTAGTGTGACCACCGAGTGCCAACGTATTGATCTTATCGTCATCATCCAGCTTAAACAAATTGTTACTGTTTTCAAGCACTTCTTCATGCTTCAACGGCGGCGTGGGGATACGATCTTTGAGATTTGGATCTGGCGATTTGGCGTTGAGCGAATTGGACAGCTTCGTGGCGAAGATATCGTCTAAGCTCTTCACTGCTTTCGAGGGCAACTTCTTGGTAGCACTTTGCTTCGAATGCGGCTCCTTGTTTTCCTTCACAGGTGACTTATGCGACTTCTCTGACTTGGTGGATTTCGTTTCGGGCGCTCCAAACAAGCGATCAAACTTCGACTTGCTTGATTTATTACTACTCGCCGCCTTGCGCTCCAGGATTTCTTTCTCCAAATCCCCGATCTCCAGCTCGGGTTGCTTCTCGGGGGATGTACTTATCGCTGCAGTTTCCGCTTCGCGGATCGGAGAGAATAGTTTCGTGGGGGTGTGGCCGATGATGCTGGACTCCTTTTCAGCCGCAGCGGCAATTGTGGGCGATTTATGTTGCTCGTTTGCGTCTGCATGTTTTCCCTTCCGACCGGCTTTGTGTCTCTGTTCGCCTTCTGCGCGTCGACGGTCAGTGAGATCTCCAGGCCGGACATGAGCGTCTCGGAACCGATCACCTGAGTGCGCTGCGCCGCGTGACCTACCCCGACCGGGCGGCCGGCCTCGCGCTCGCACGGGTTTCTCTCTCTCAGGTGGCGTCGGCTTCTTATCTGCAGCGGTTTTCCGACCAGACTTATTGGGTGACCCTCGAGGAGACTTGGATATGGACCTTTGAGCGGATGGTGTGGGATGGGGAGCAGCTCGGGATGATGGTGACTGGGATCGACTTGAATCGCTCGAATCGGGAGAGCTGGATGATGCCGCAGTCTTGGCTGCCTTGTCAAGAAAGGGCCAATCTTTAGCACCGGTCCGCCTAGTTTGCTCCTTTGCAGGAGGCAAACTCTCCGATTGCGGTTGCTTTTTGGGTCGATCGTGCGCGTCGGTGTCGCTGTCTGAGCTCGAGCTCGACGACGTATCACTGGAAGAGCTGCTCGAGGAAGACGTGCTGCTGTTGGAAGAAGATTTGCGCTTCTCGGCAATCTTGACTGGCTGCGTTGCCGTCTTATCGCCGTCTTTCTTGTCTTTCTTCGGCTTTTCCTCCGAAGTTTCCTTCGCCTTCTTCTCGTCCGCTATCACCGCGTCAGGCGGCGCTCCCGGCTTGTTGCCGAGCCCCTTAATATGCTCGGCGGCCTTCTTTGCAGCCTGTCGTTGTGGCACATATGCGAGGACGTCCAGGTCAGTCTTATCGATCTCCTTGTCCATATCCGCAACTTCTTCTTTCTCCTTCTCCTTCTCCTTTGCGGCTTTATCTTTCCTCTTTTCCTTCGAGTCGTCTTTCGGTTCCTCTCGCTTAGCATCCTTGTCCTTGGGCGGGCGACCGATTTTCTTGGGACGCACTGCCGGAACTGACGCTGGCTTCTCCCTTGGCCTTTCCTTGTCGACCTTCTCCGGCTTTTCTTCGCCTTTGACTTCAGACTCGCTGTTACTGTGCATCTCCTTGGCGTTCCGCGGAACCGTTGTTGATTTGAGATTTTCTGTCGCCTTCTTTGCCGCCTGCCGCTGCGGCACGATGAGATCAGAAGGAACGTAATCTTTCTTCTTGCCGGCATCCTTCTTGGTGTCCTTCGCCTTGATATTTTCAGGGCTACTCTTATTGGGACTCTTGTTGGCAGACGGCTGCTTGTGCGAGAACTCTTTGACAGCGGCTTTTGTTCGTAGCTTACTTTGCGACTGTGAATCGCTGGCGGCGTCGTTCCGTGCTGACGAATCGGACGTGTCGCTATCGGAGTAGATCGACGACATGGCGCGCTTGCTCTGACTAGAGCGCGGGCTCGTCGCTTTGATCGGCATTAGCTCGTCGCTGTCCGAGGCCGAGATGCCGAGTTCCTTTTCGATTTGTTTCAGCCGCGAATTGGAAGTCTCCTTCCTGATCGTCTGCTTGAAGTCATCCTCGCTGCTGCTGTCCAGCCTAATACTGTAATGCTTTCGCCGACGCTCTGCTTTCACGGCCTTGAATGACGGCAGGATACGCTTCTTTATCGCCGCCTTGTCGTCGTCTTCCGAGCTGCTATGCAATCGATTCTCCTTGTTGTACTTCGGCTTCGATCTGTCGTCGCTGCTGTTTTCGCTGCTCGAATAACTACTGCCATACAAGCTGCTAGCATTGCGCCGCTTACTGGCGCCGTTAAAGTAAAGCTTCTTGTACGGATTGTTCTTGACGTCCTTGAACAGCCCGTTGATTTCGGGTTTCTTCTCATCGCTCGAGTCTTGCTGCGGCGACTTGCAGCCGGTGATGCGCGCAATTAAGCACTCCAGATTGATTGTCTCATCGACGTCCGCGTCGTGATTCGAATAGATGCGGTCATAGATGGAGGGACCACGGTTTGCCGATACGACGGCGTCGGTCACCTTCTGGTTGAGATTGCCGCTCTTCAGCACAACCACCTGCTTTTGAAAGGTCGACTCGCGCATTTTGAAGTACGACCGCGACAGTTTCTCGCGCCGGCTCACCATGTAGCAGAGATTTCGCACCCGCTCCAGATCCTGCCGCAGCTGCACGAACATCTTCATCTTATCGAGATCGGCCTGCTCCTGCTTGTGCGACAACAAATCAATGTCCTCGCACTTCGGCGGCAAGAGCGGCTTGTTATGGCCCGCTTTGCGTTTCAGCTTCCAATAGTTGTACACGCACTGCAGCGCTTCGGTGTCCACGTCCAGATGCGCGGCGACGTCTTTGGCGCTCACGTGCTTGAAGAACTCCGCCTCGATCTCTTGCTGGCGCGCGGCACGAGCCTGATTCTTCTCTTCAGACGTCATGTCCTTGCGCTTCTTGCGCTTGCAATCGTCATCCTCCGAGCCAGAACCAATGTTCCTGCTCTCCTTCTTGCTGGACTTGGAATGCTTCTCGCAGTAGGAGCGCAATTTGACGCCGTCGTCCGCGTTCTCGTCCTCGATGATCGCGCGCATTTCCAGGCCATGTTTAAACGCGCACGTGACGTGATACGCCGTTTTACACGTCTTCACCGAACACTGAATGCACGCACCGACGCGTTCGCGACACAGCACACAAATAAGCGCCCAACGGCTCTGCGGGATGCTCGAAATCTTCGTGATGGGTTCCATCTTCTCCACGCAGCCGATGCTCACCTCGGGAATCCACAGGGCGCACGAGACATGCGCCCATTTCTGACCCGAGCGCGTGCTCTTCATCGCGCCACCCTTGTTCGGACACAGCACACAGTCGGGACGCTGCTTGATCGTGCACGTGCAGCACAACCATTGACCGGCCGGTATGCGCGTGATGCCGTAGCACGCCTGATGCACGCAGATATTGCAGCAATCGCAGAACACCATCTCATTGCCCTCCTCGCTATCGGGCGATCGGCAAACATCGCAAATCACGTTCTCGTCGTACTCGATGCCCAGCCCCTCCTCGTTCCTGAGTATTGCTTGAATTCGGTCCCAACAGCGCAATTCGTACCGCTCGATGACGCGCTCGAGTTGATCCTCGGAGATCAGATTCAGACCAACCGCTAGTCTTTCGTTGTTCACCAACTTCAGCCACGCCACATCGCACTCGTCCAGATCGTACGAGCATGCCGCCTCCGCCTGCGCGGGCGTAGACGAAAAGTAATGCTCTTCCGGTTTGAAACGATCGTCCTTGGTAATTCGTATGTAACGAGTTTTCGGTCTAAAGAATAAAAAGAAGGCGAACGCATGCAAACGGTGAGGAAACAACAATTGTCTACTTCCATAGTACCAGTGATAGAGGGATATACTTACGGTTTGTACTCCTGCAGCGGCTTTATGTGAACGGATGCGCAATGCGTGACGGTAACGCTCGGCTCCGGCAGCGAATCGGGATTCACAGGCACCTGCACGCCGCGCTCCCATTCCTGCTTCCACTGATCCACAATCAGCCAATACTCGTTGGATGCGAGCGGCTCCGAATCAGGTAGCTTCATTGCACTTATTAAATCCTTCCGGAAGAGTTCGGCCGGCGCCTCCGTCGTCGCGCGATTATAGATCTTTAGGTCATTGATTGGTCTCCATCCCAAGGCGGACGCATCTTCTTCCTCTTGTGCCGCCGGCCGCTAGAACCCATCATATACTTGCCAACAAGCACAAATGAATATTTGCAGCAATTACCTTGCGCCTCTTAACAGGAACATTGCCATCATCAAAGCGGTTAGGCCGTTTAACTCTCTGGGACATTGCACAAATCTGTGCTGTTTATGTGTCTGCCACTGGACAACCTAAAAATGAAGAAAAAATGTATTATATTGTCACCTGCCTTGGAACGCCGTAGCAGCTCAACAACTTACTACATATTTATCAGTATAAAATGTGTTGAAGGCTCATTCACGTCTGAAACAAAGCAAGCCGTGAGTATATCCACACACATGTAGTTACACATCATGCAATATAGTCACTGGCACTACACAAATTTTGTATTTTTGTTTACAAACACAATCGCCGTCCCTGGCCGAATGCCGCGTCGAGCATGCCGTCCAGCAATACCGTACGTACGTACATTTCACCGCCTGATCCGCCTCATCGGTCCGTTCTTAAATTCCGCTGAGCGTACAGCAAGACAAGAAAAAATCAAGAGCGGTCACTCGAATTGTGTCTTGCCGTACACGTCCGATTCCAGAAAGGCTACGCGTCGCCGGTAGCAGCAGTCCGCGACGCCAACGGCATGCTCGTGGACGGGTGCCGCGGTATCATCACCAGCTGGCGCCCGCTCGCACCAGGTGCGCTTCTTCGTGGGTTCGACAAGTGCGATTTGTAAACATTTGCACCGAGCGCGCGCGCCCCCCAAAGCGCAGCCAGTCGCGCACACGCGCCGCCACACACCTATCGCGCACACATCGCCCGCTGGACGCCGCACTCGGTGAGTAACACTAACTGGCTGGCCAGGCTGCGGCGTAGTCGTTTACCATTTCTCGCCGAACCATGCTCTTCAACGCAGCTCAATGTTTTCGGTGCGCATCGACTCCATTAGACTCCATTTGGTAAGCCTAACAACATTGACAATCTAGATGGCAGCAGCAGAGGTTTGGTGTGGGCTGGTGGCTCGCAGGGGCTGGCAAGCAGGCTCCCAATGGCTCCATTCGCAGTAACACACAGGCAAGAGAAGCGTAGCGAATGGTCGCAGTTGCGCCAGAAAGGGATCGATGAACGATACGTGCGTCGTAGCAGAGTACCTAAGTTTAGATGCGCATGCGTGGAATTGTTAAACGCAGCGAAAAATCTCAAGTTTGTATAGATTAGAGTTTAAAAGTTTATATGTACAATTATATCATTATGAATCAACTAATAAATTACGGTGTAGGCTTGGATATAGCTATAATGTTGTCCAAAACAAATACGTAATATTTTTTGAAAAGTTGGTTCAAGTTTTGTAAGCGGCGCATGCGCTAATCATCGTGAAAGACGCTACGACGTACAAACCCGGCCATGGAACGAAAGGGTTGCATGCGCAAGATGCGCATCTTCCGCGAAAACTCATCCATATGCATCAGTTTGTTAATGCGCTGAAAATTCATCCACATAGGATTAGACTTATTCTTGGATAATGATAGCAAAAATATACATATCGCAAAGTAATTCATGTTTGTATTTCAAAGTATATACACACTTTCGAAATAACAAACCATATAACGTTGTGGAATGGCATGCTGGATGCGGCGGTATTAGCGCTGGCGGCATCTGCACGAAACTCGCTCAGTTTGCTCATTAATCGATAGTTGCAAGCAGTTGCATGTACTGCATGCACAGCCCCGTGTGGCCCCGTGCAACTTTTGGAACACTACCTGCTTTATGAACGCCCTAAAACAAGTGATAAAAACCAATCAAACCATTGAAAACCACAAGTGCATATAAGGAATTTGCTCTTAGCTGGCGTGTGCGTTAGGTCAGTGCTTCTCACTCATACTCAAAATTAGCGCACATGTGCGAACGAGACAAAACCATAGCTGCTCACCTGCTCACTTAGAGCAATTTTCCTATACCGTCTACAGTCAAAAGTTACTCAGCAGCAAGTCAAGAGTGGTCAGGAGAGTCCAAATGTATTTTCAAACACTCCGTAAGACCGTAAGTATGGTTGGATTTTCATAAGCGCGCATGTTTGAAAGTTAGTGACTCTCACTCACACTGTGTGAACGAGAGAGAACGGATATCGTTTTCTCTCGTTTGCACTTACGCGCTGGTATTGAGTGAGAGTGAGAGTGCCTACCCTGTCAAACCAGCTTTTGCATTGAGTATAGTACGTGAGACATTCAAATTTTGTAAAACAAGGAGGGAATGTTTTGGATTTTAGGTTAATGGAGTGGATTAGATACTTTGAAAGCATATGATCGACCTTATTACTTATTGACCTACATGTGCAACTGTGTGCAACTATAGAAAAGTGAACAACGTGTCCGCCGGTAAACCATCCATATGGTAAGATAACAGAACCCTTCCAAAATAACGATTTCAATGTATACGTTGAACACCCCTAAAGTCCGAAATATCCCTTCCACCCTTCTTCAAAATTTAAATGTGTGTCATTTACTACCAATCAACCAGGCGCGCCAACCCCCCAAAAAAGGCCGGATACCCCATTAACAGACATCCGGTATAAACCTCAATGCACGTACATAACCTAATCTAATCATTATGATCATAACCTCAACGGCATAATTCAATCAAGCCTCCAAACTGCTCCGTTCTTGGGGTTCTTGGTCCAAACGTAATAATATTTAAAATATCCAGTTCGATTCAGTTCATCCAGCTCGAAACTATGATGATGGTGGAAACAACTGTCCGCGATCGAATCGATCAGGCCTGTCGAGTTGGGGAAGAGTTTGTCAAATTATACTATGCAGCAATTGATAAACGACGTCATGTGCGTATTATCATTATATTTTTCGCAAAATAATGCTCTTGCAATGCACTTGTAATGTATCCAATTTATAAAATGGTTTGATATTTGTAGATGATGGCTAGACTGTACTTGGACAATGCATTACTTATTTGGAATGGAAATGGTGTATCAGGCAATGATGCCATCCAAAAATTTTTGCTGGAAATCCCAACAACTGAGCACAAATACATTACCTTAGATTCCCAACCAATACTGGGTATGATATACTTTTAACAATCCTATGCCTATTTGTTGTGTTTTATTTTGTTTATAGATAATGCTATTGCTGGACAGCCAACATTTCTTATACAAGTGAGTGGTAATGTCCGCTTCACTAGTAAAGTGCCCAAAAACTTCCAGCAAAATTTTCTTGTCACTGCAGTTGGTGATAAATGGAAAATTGTGACAGATAGCTTCAGACTTCAAGAACCAATTGATTATTAAGGTTGCCCATCAAAAATAAATATGCTCTAGTTAGAGGTGCAAAGTGGATATGTTTTGACTTCACTCACCAAACTCCTAATTGTGGTTGACCACAATTATATTAGGAACTTATTCATATAAGGAATAAATATGACAAATTTTATTATGATTCACAAATAGATTACAAAAAGTTGTGAAATACACACTAGCCAAATATTTATAATACCGCCTATATGCCCAACATATATTTACAATCCAATAAACATAAAAGATACAGTGCAAATGAAAGGAAAGCAATACATGTATTTAAAATATGTATAATAATCTATTGGATGAGAAATGTTATAGTTGAAGGAGTTGACGATTCGAACTTAGCCTAACTTCATAGCTCAATATGATGGTTTTACAAATATTGGTTTCAGACCATTGAGGTATACAGAATTACCTCATTGATTCAGGGTAATACAAATCTATATGCATAATTGCAGGCTTCGCTATGCCAGCGTACCAAGATTCACGAATTCGCATGTGGCTCGTCGGGTGCACAGTCAGGATCGGGGCCACCGACAGCCCCTTCTTCGTTATCACCCACATCGCGCGGCATCTCCAGCGAAAGATGGTGCATCGACTCAGTTGGCATGTTAACTGGATTGCCGCGTGCATCCATCTCTAACGCAGGATCAGCAGTTGCCTCCGCGAGATTTGTAACACTCTTCGATTTAACGCATTGAAAGTCGACGTGCCTGCTTTTTGCCTCCTCCTTTTCCCATGACATGTGAATGAATGGCCGCTGCACGTAGTTATAGATCACTTCCGCACGTCCGCCAGGCCGTTTGCGGACTTTCTCTTTATACGTGGGATAGCCTAAAACCACCACGCATCATTCAAATACATCATTCTGATCCGTTCCGAAATACTTGCCTTCTATTCCTAAGCGAATCTTCTTTAATCCACGATCCTTGAGCACTTGCTTTGCAACATCTCGATTCTCAATGTACTTAAAGAAGCGGTAAAGCGCAGTGCTATTCACGGTTTGGGAGTACTCTTCACCCATTTGCGGAGGATATTCTTCATCCCAGTCAACGGTGTCGTCTTCGAGCAGCACCACAATGTGGCATTCGCGATCGCCACGCTCGGCCGAGTTCACCATAAGCGGCAGGATGAGCTCCTCGAGGAACACTTCAAACTGACAGCGTGCACCCTCATTGGAGAGTTCATGTAATAAACCACCTATGCAGGATGCGCAATCACAATCACATTAATGTCCGTAAATAAAAATTTAACGCAAACCTACGTAAGTTTTGGCAACGAATTGTGCTCGCGTCGAAAGGCACTAGTAAATAATCGCACGCCTCACGAAGTTCTTGAACGGAGACAGTTGGCGGGCAGCGAATCACGCCGCCTTTGTAATAGTCCAATATCGAGCGAAACACGGTGGCGGAAATGCCTTCGGCCAGCTCGTATTCGCCGCGATCGTTCGTATGAGTGATATCCATGCCCGTGCTGAACATACGACCTAGCATGGTGTTCGAGTGAGCCGTAAATATGGCTGGATCAACAACAAATCTACAGAGGAACAAGTTCAGTATATGTGAGCAATGTTTCACAAATAGCATGCCACCTGGTATTGTCAACTACAAGTGTAACGCGATCATCACTGGCAATAAGATTCGTCGGAGAAGTCGTGTTGGTATTTTTCGGTAGAGCAATTGACAGCAACTGCCGCGACCTGCAACAAGAGAAAATATAAAGGGCTTCCATGTCATCACTCACATCCCAACAGAACAAGAAAGAGAATGAAGAAACACTGAATGGAGTAATAGAAATTTATGTACCTATTATGATGAGAATTATATGCAGTAACATTATGACATCTAGATTCCGAGATTGATGACCGAAGTACAAGGCACGGTTTTGGCTTGGAACATGAACCATAACTAGGCAAAGCAAGCATGGTGTTTGAATTCTCGCAAGAATTGGTGAGGATAAGCAAGTATGTATGTAGTTTAAAAAATCATAGGCACACAGAGCAAACTAAAAATTACGGACGCAACAATCGTTTGAGATCTCCGGCACGACGATGACGATGATGATGAAGGAGATATGTATGTACATGATATTGATAAATGATTAACTTCTGTAATGAATTGACAGCTGCAGCAAATTAGCGTCATGTTAATAAATGAATTGTATTAAAATACACAACACACCTCATACGGTTCTTGAAAACACGTCGTCGCCGTTCGTCATTATAGTCTTCGGTGTCGCTGCTCGTATCGTTGTTTAGATACGTGTGGCGATCACTTGCACCTGCCATCTGAATTTGCTGCCGCTGGCCACGCGAAGATACCCCGAGGAGGCAACGCAGAGCGATGACGAACAAATTCGTGCTACCAGCACCGTCGCTATTAGCGAACCAGCACATAAAACACGGATGTAGGACAAGTGAGCGGCACTATACCCAGTGCGCGCAGTGCCTCAACGGTGATGGTCTCTGGTCATCGCCGTCATCGCTGGTCCACTACTTGATGATACCCACTCCTCAGCCACTGAAAACACTGGAACCTTTAAACGCACTGAATATCACAGAGTATGGTGATGGCTGTTGAGCGCCCTGAAGCCCCTGAAGAGTGCCCGAAAGTCAACCTGAATCGGGAGAATGGATGGAGAAATCGGTGGGTGAGGGCTGGTGAGGGCGGTGAGGGTGACAAGCGTGACAAGGCACTCCCTGGCTGCGCTGCTGCTGGTACCAACGCATGCGCACACATGTGCAGAATATATTTAATGAATATAATGGAGTGGATGAGGGAATGCACCGAATGGATCAGAATGGATTCTTGCGACTTTGATATTTCACTTGAGAAGGTTGACAATCTTGACCAATCTTGACCAACATCAATGCGATCAATGCGGACAATGCTCACCATCACCAACCATCACTGCGATCACTGCTTGTCTTTTGCAGTCTTTTGTGCATTATTACCATGCTCACCACGCTCACGGTTATTGATGGTCATGGCGGTTATGGTAAAAACACAGGGGCATGAAGCTAAAAGGTTGTAGAGTGGCGTGTGCGACAGGTAGTGCTTCTCACTCTCACTCCACACTAGCGCATACACTAGCTCACAAGTGCGAACGAGAGAGAACGATAACCGCTGGTCTGTCACATGTCGCACACCTCGCGTTAATGCGATTTTGCTGTACTGTAGAAAAGTATTTAGTGTACGAGTGCCAACCCCTCCCCAAAAAAAGACCGGAATTTAGAGACATACAGTATACGACGTTCGTTTTGCTTAGTCCCGCTTGACAGATCACCGGCCATCATTTTCTCTCATTCCCACACACGCCCCACGCGGTAGTATTGAGTGAGAAGCCCGACCTACAACACGCGTATCAGCGCTTGGATGCGCGTGCATAAGTAATATTTCAACCACCACGCCAACCAAGCCACAGAACCACACTGAACCACACAGAACCGACCTGAACCGGCTGCAACCGAAAGAACAGCTGGAACAGCGGGAACAGCTGAACGAGCTGAAACTATGGCTGAAACAGGCTGAACCCACGGAAATGCACTGAAATGCACTGAACCCGACAGAATCGACGCAATCGACAGTGATCGACAGAATCGCCAGAATCCAGCAGGCTCGCAGATCTGGCAGGGTAAAAAATAATAAATTCTGTATAGACCAATATCTGCATATTGAAATATTTATATATACAATGAGTACCTATGAAATAAGCAAATCCTCGGTGAGTAGATAATTCTACACCAAAGAATCATATTAACATAAAATGTTATTTGCAGCTGCTGAGCTTAAAGGCAGAGCTACTAAAAAAACACGAAGAATTGCACAGAGTGAAAGCTGAAAATAAAATAAAACTCCAAAAAGAGCACAAAAAAACATTTGACTTGAAAAATAAGAGGGTAGATGAGCGAGCATTAAAGGATGGTGATGAAGAGGATGAAGACTTGTTACAAAAGTCAAAAATATCATTGCATGCCAAATCACAGTTATATGAGAAACTCTTGAAGGATTCCCAAAATAATGTGGAGAATCCAACTGGCAGGCAATATTTGGTTCAATTTGATAAAAAATCTGAAACAATATGCACACCAAACAATGATAATGAATATCAACAGGCTGATTGTAAATCAAACATCCATAGTGATGATGAGTACAAATCAGAAAATAGTGATGATGATGACTGGGTGGAATTCATTGATAAATTTGGCAGAACACGAACCTGTCTCAAGGAGGATTTGGAGTTGTTCAGAGAGAAGGATAAAGATATCAAAGTGCAATTGCCATCTGATGAAGAAGATGGTGAAGCAAATAAAGAATGTTCTACAAGCATGCCGTCGACTGAGAATGATGAATTAGATTCGGGAGAGATGCGACGAGATGTGCTGCGCCAAAATTGGGAGAAGGAAGCAGAAAAGTTAAGAGACAAGAGTGATATCCACTATCAAGATATCCTTTTCAACGAAGCACGCACTCACGGTGTCGGATACTATGGTTTCGCGAAGGATGAGGCAACTAGGAGCATGCAACAGGATGCATTGAAGAATCTCCGACGTGAAACTGAAGCGCAGCAGAAGGCAGCGCAAACGGTACGCGTGAATCGCGAAAGGCAACTGGCAGCACGCATTCACGCCGCAAAGAATCGCAAACGCGCTAGAGAGGGACTGCCCGCGCTTGCATTCGATGACAATGCTGAGAAGCAAGCGGAAGAGGAAGCGACGAAGAAGATTGGCGAAAATGCGGAAAGTGTTCCTGATAACAATTCGGAGAATGAAGAGCGCGTTTTGTTACGGAAAACCCACTTACGACCGTGGGATGTGGGCAAGAAGGGAGTTGTCTCATCTCAAATTAGCACTGGAAGCAGAGATCCATATAGCCAGGAGGAATGGAATGACTTGCAGAGAAGCAAGCGAGATAAAGAATTTGCGCCGCCAGAGATGTATCATAGCAAGAACATGTCAAGGAAAAGAGTGGAACAAGACTTGGATAGAAGATCAACCACCAATCCATATAAATCTTCTACTCCCTTATACAATGACTCCAGTTCATCAGAGGAGGATGGTGGTAAATTCAAGGCACATTCGCAATCATGGATTACCAGAAACGAGCCACCCCCAGCAACATGTAATGTACCGAGCGATGTTAATGCTAAACGGCATAAAGGTGACATTAATGTCGAAGATTCTATAATGCAGGGGTTACGTTATATGCGTGAACAAATAGAACGACATCAAGACAACTCTGATTCATAATAAAGAATTAAAAACATGTACATAGATACGCGTTCACCTCGTGTGGCACAAGTGCTAATAAACCACCTATAAACCACTAAAGCAATAAAAAATAGCGTACATCACATATATTCGAAGCCATTTTAAAATTTTATTAAGTTCTCCCTAGTCATTGAAATTCCAAGCGAAAAAATTTACGGAGCTAATTACCCAAATAAAAAATATAATGCAAAGGCAGAAAAAACAGAAACACTGGTTATTAATACAATCAGTTTGAAATGTCTTTTTTCTTTTACTTCTTCCGTGAATTTTCTATCGCGATTCTTCTTTTTCGCGAACATCTTTTCGTATTTCTCCATTTCACGTTTATTGTTTTCAGCTTCGTGCTTTTGCTTCTCCACTTCCTTCATGCGCTTGAGTTCTATCTCTTCTGCCTGTTTTGCGACACAAGTTTCATCGCAAATTACAGAGGCATTTCCTAGTCGAACCACATCACAAGGGAATTCCTTTTTCAGGCGTTTACAATCACAGAAGACCTTTACTTTCTTTTTGCATTGCTCTGCACTGGGACAGAGACCCGAATGACAATTCATTTTGCACCGATGACCACATGGAAGCTAAGATAAGATAGCGATTAGAAACATATACGAAATATCTAAAAATGTTACACGTACATTTGAAGGACACTGATTGCCACAGGTCTGTAGTTCCTCTTTGGTCGTAGCCGTAGTCCAATCGTGGCAATTAACGTAGGGCTGCGACAAACCGCAATGACAAGTGATTCGCAACATATGCTTACACGGAGGGCATGCACCAACATGACATGGTTTTGGACATTGGTGTACGCACCCTTCCATTCTGGGCTTAGAACAACCATGTTCGCAACGTTCACAATTATCGCCGGCGATTACATCGTTCTTGGGATTATCAATTACATGACAGACAAAAGAACAGGTGTGATTACCGCATAGTAATCGACGCCCACAGGGTTTGTGGCAACTTAAAGGCCTTGCGTCGTGACAGGGGTAATCGCAGGTTTCATGCAACCCGAAACAGGTGATAGGGACTGGGACTGGACAATGAGGACATGGTAGACATCGCTTTTCAAGCTGCGGTGCTTTTTCTTCCCATGGCGTTGCGGCTCGTGGAGTTTGCAATTTCACAAGAACTGATGAGTGACACTTCGCCTTGCAACGATGAGAACAAGCAAGTTGTTGATCACAAATTTGACGACAAGGAGGGCAGTCGCCAAAATGGCATTTATGTAAATCGCGATTTTTATGATGGCAGTCTGATGCTATTCTATAAATTAATAGCATTAATATCAAAAACTTGTGGAGGTGAATTAAAAAAATTACTCACTTGCAATTGATGTTACATTTCGGTGGTTTCGTACGTTGTTTGCGACCGCAAGGTACAACTACAGTTGTCCCACTGCAAAAACACGACACCTTTTCAGTCATACTGCATGGATAGCAAGGACCCTGATGGCAGATGGATGCACAGGCATGTTTCTTGCAGGTGAGAGTCTTACCACATGGCTTCTCACAAGGCGGACAATTGCCATCGCAGCATTTTCGGTTGCACGGATGTTTGTTACAATCACGCATTTGCTTGCATTTGCTTTCGCACAAATACGGCTTGCCGCATTGAACTTCTTTCGTATGTTGACCACACCGGCATGATTTCGACACGGTCTCTAAGCACTAAACAAGAAAATCATCGTAATTGAAATGAACCAGAAGAAACAACTTCTTACGTTTTCACATTTTCCTTTGTGGCACCTTTGATGACATGTATGCATGCTACAATCCATCCATTTATCACAAGTATCGCCACAAGTCGGAACATCTTCTGTGCAAGGCAATTCATGCGAAGTCTTACCACATGGGCACGTCCTTACTTTCGAGCGTGGACAAGCCCCGCATCCTCCCATGTGACAAACTTCCATGCAACTGTGATTTCCACATGGTAAAGATTGCCCACACACCTTTTCACATTGCCATGTTGGAGTAGCACAGTCTCTCAATTTCAAGCCAGCTCCACACGAACATTTTTGCATGCTCTTCTTGGGGCATGGTTTGCAATCTCCAGGATGACAAATTTCTCCACATTTATGCTTCTCACATGACAACGATTTATTACAAATTGCACCACAACTCCATTCCTTTTGGGTACATCTTTGAAATTTTGATCCTCCAAATCCACAGTAGCACAAGGTTTTCAATGTTTTTGGGCATGGTGGGCAAGGGCCTGGGTGACACAATAGAAGACATTTGTGGCCACAGTATGGTCTTAGTTCTTTGCCACAAGTGTTGCCACAGCTATGTGGCACAATCAGCGCTTGAAATGCAGGATTAGTTGTCTTCTTGCAGAAACAGAAGTAATCCTTGGGTATATCATCAAAACTATACTCTGTTCTACATTTTGGGCAGCCCCATTTCATTGTGATTTTTCTAATCTGAACTTGTGCTTCCAGGGCTTGCTTCTGTTGCATGATTGTGTCTTTGGACCATCTTTGAATACATTGTAGGTGGAAAAAGCAATAGCATTCCTCACATGTCCATATCTAGCATTATATTCAGCATTGGTAAGATAGTGAGAACTTGATAGAAGACTTACCGATTCGTTTCGTTTAATAGATGATATACAAATGAGGCAAGTGCATGTTCCGGTTTGAAATGCATCTTGAAGAAAGTTTTGTGTGCGACCAATGTCCAAGTTGTTACCAGATTGTGCATATTGTTGCAATACTTTACCTATAAATTAGATAAGAAATTGAATCTATTGTTGCTCTACTTAGCAATGTAAATACACACTTATAATATGATCCTTTTCAAGCTCTTCTTCTTCTTCGGATGATTCACAATCTGCGGCATATTTCTGGACGGCGGCTGCGAGTTTTTGCTGTGCATGCTTGAACTTTTCTTCAGTTTTTACGTTTATCGCGTTTTGTTTATTGTTATTCCATGGATTCACCTTCTTGCCCCGGGTTGACTTCATTATTTTAACTTACGTTTATAATTAATTATAATCAATGTCCTCTACATTAAACTCACTCATAATAAGTAAATTGTCGACGAGCGAATTACCGAACATTTACAGGTTATATTCACGATATCACCACTTCTCTACAGGCAAATCACCGTAACGCGGCGTCTGCCATACATCAGTGCTTATCATTCTCTCTCGTTCGAACTTGCGCGCTAGTATAGAGTGAGAGTGAGAAGCATTGATCTGTCCCGTACGCCAGCTTACAGCGTTTTGCCCATATCACAAATGACGTGAGAGACACTACCGCCACCGGAGTTACGAACAGCACGAACGATGTGTTGGAACTTTTGCAAATATTTAATGCCACGTGTAGGGGAATGAACGTTCGTTTAACAATTAGAATCAAATTGATAAGCGTTCATTTGCGAAAAATACACAAGTTACACAACAATCAAAATTCCGAAGTTAGGTAGATTTATGGCAAGTCGTACAATTCAATTTAAAAGACATAGTTTATTCTTGATCATATAAGATAGTTGTAAAACAAAAGCAACTCCGCTAATAGTTCTTCTCAACGTACGCATGATAAACCTTCATACCCTCCCAGGTTTCTTCGGCGACGCCGCGGATGGCGCTCGGTGGCGGATCGAAGCCAGAGGAACCGCCACCAGGCAGTTCAATGGTATACGAAAGCGCTACACCTCCAATCGCCTTCACCCAGTCGTCGCTTCCGCCGGCAGCGGCATACAACACATTCGTCGACGAGCCGATCGTATACCTAGTGTGGTCGACGGCGTAGATCGCGTCGGCGACGTCGTGCGCGAGCGCGTCCAGCGTCTCCCAGTCGTCCGGCAGCGCCGATGTCCAGCCCCACGGGTAGAGCAGGTAGTTGCCGTAGCTGTGGAACGTGAGGTACAGCTTGATGTTGGCATCGAAGTCGAAGACGTGCTGGAGGGCGCGCGTCTCCGACTCGGAGAAGGCGCGCGGCCCGGCGTAGATCTCGGAGCACTCATTTGCGCTGGCGCCCACCTCCATCCAGTGGTAGTCGAAGTTGCGATTGCCGTCAACGCCGTCGCACACGGAGCCCGGTGTGCGAGTTTTCCGCCAGAAGCGCTCGCGCGTGTGCGTGTACTCGTAGCCGTCCGGATTGAGCATTGGGATGATGTACCAGTCGACATTCTCAACCATATGTCGGTTGGCGTCGTTCTCCACCAGCTGATGAATGAAGTAGAGTACGGTCGCCGGCGAGATCCATTCGCGCGCATGAATGGTGCCGTCGATGAGGATGGACGGTTTGCCGGTGCCGCCGGTGGAAATCTTCAGCATCGCAATGTCGCGCCCTTCGGACGATTTGCCCGGATGGTGCACGGACGCGAGGTTCGGATAGGTGGCCGCCAGTTCGTTCAAATAGTCGATGATGTCGTCGTACCGGTGGTAACGGTCGAAGCTGATGCGGCCCTTCGCCATGCGCGGTGCGAGCATTTGATTCAAACGCTCCTGCTGCACCACTCTATATAACATCTTCTTGCTTATCTAACTCTGGTTATAGTTATTCATGCACATACGTTTCAAGATTGTCGATGAGCTGCGAATACGGTATGGAGTTATGCTCCATGACATGCGTGAATTGGCCGATCATCGTAGGGCCGACCATGACATCGATCGGTGCGTTAATGGCGCGCGCGCGCGACCAAAAATCGATGTTCTTCTCGTTTTCGAACTTGCGCAACAAGTCCAATTGGTGCGCATTCTCAGGCGTTACTCGAAACACTTTATGGCTAAAATTAATTTTATTGCAATTACTGATATTGTTATAATTTGTGATTTACTTTGAGTATTCTGCGGCAGCCGCCGCAATCAGACAGGTGATTAACAATAGCGTCTTCATTGTAATGACTGCTTTAATCTTGCTAATGTTCAACTATTTATATACAGCCCAAAACTGGTCTCTGTACACTCAACGCGCTATCAGCACTCGAGTACTAATGGGATTTCTGATTAATATTGGAAAAATATTATACTTCAATATGTAGTTAAGTAGTATTCTTTCGCGTGCATTATATTTCGCTATAAATAGAAGTAATTTTGTTCATAATCCACTTTGATTTCTAATGAATTATCTCGGATAACCGATAACAAATCAGAGCGATATTAAATGATTTGTAATATGCATTAAATTCATACTTGTATAAAAACGTACAGGCAGACCCCGCTTAGCGCGGGGGATGCGTGTCATCGAAGTAGAGCGCAATGCGAAATAGCGCTAAACGAGGCTATTTTAACATGTAAATAATGGGGTTAGGGGAAGATGGATAGAAAATTTATTTAGGTATTAAATTTAATAATTATATTTTTTAATCAAAATAAAACCAAACATTTGTTTATAAATGCAAAATAAACGAATATACTTAAGATAAAAAATTATAAGTTAACGAGGTCCTCTTATTCACTGTAGTGGGTTGCCACCCCAAAGGCCTCAAACGACTCAGGTAGCGTCGCACTTTTGGTAGGTTGGAAGGAAAAAACAATATTTTTAATTATTTCGGCTAATTTAATAATTATCATAGCTTGCTATAGCTATAAACCATCTCCTCGTCTCAAGGCGTAATAAGATATCTTCTTTTTAGATCAC
>JARJDR010012334.1:0-62203 GCA_030264135.1 Myllaena sp. GC000078 | reverse complement strand
TCTCAGAATCCTGACCTGATTGAACAAAACCAAGGTCATTTTCGGACTCAGGGCATCAAAATTAGTCTAATTCCGTTGGAATACCCTGGACTTTTTTTTGGCTGTTGCGCAGTGTTATAATTTTTCCTATTCAATCCCAATTCAATTAGGAACAAATTCCACGCATACCTGTCGACGATAGACGAGTGTAATATAGTTTTTTCTGATTAAACAAATTGCTTCTCATTTCTAACTATGTGGGGGAAGGGGTGGTTGTAAAAGTTAATAAATTCCTTGCGTGAGCCGACCACCAACGAAAAATTCTTATTGCAATCGTATAATTTATGAGTTTTCAGCAAAAAATCGTATAAGAGCCATGATGAAATATATCAAGTGAGGAATAAAGATCGATTGAACGTCCATCGTGCGGGCATATACGCTTGATATCGCAGTGTATTTTCCACTCAATGGCGGAAAAAAATGAGTTAGGACAGCCGAGTGGTAGAGGTATACGATGAAATACGAAACGCCTGAAATATCAAATGACAACTGGATATATAACGTAAAATACTATATTACTATTCGGACTCGTTCTTTCTTGTCATGCGGCATTATTTTTAACGACAATTTTTTATATTGCGCCCCACCGAGTTGGCCAATTTCATCAGTCGAAATTATTAAAATTAACTCGTCGCCCGCACAGCACCGCTTTGATGAAGACAAATACGCGTGCACGCATGAGTAAATTACTTATTATGGTTTTAATTACGGCTGGCGAATATACGACAAAACCGCAAGATTTGGAAGATGCGAGAAAATGCGTATAAACGGGCGGGTCACTCGCACGTCGCACAATAATGACATGTCGCAAATGAAGTTGGCGCCATGAAGGTGTATGCAAGTACCCACGTACATAACGCAACGTAATTGAGATAAAATTGAAATGGAGGAAATTACATGTCGTGTGGGGGCGGATATAAAACAAAAGCAGTGGACTGTAACTAATTTTTAACTTCATGCCATGGCAATTATGCTGTATACACACGCAGTCAGCAGCGTAAAGATGTTAACGAGGTGTTAATTATATATTTATATGGAATTCACGTGTTGAGTATAAATTTAACTTTTATTTGCGCGGTGGAAATTCGAATTTACATTATGCATTGACATGTTGGCAGTAAATTATGGAATGCTTACGAAACGCCGACCAAGGACGCCGCAAACGAGGCAAGAAGTAGAAGAAGAAGAGGAAGAAGGTGGTTGTAGCCGGTGCGGGTGGGATAAGAGGGATATTTCCCAAAGGTGTCGTTTCATTGGGTCACCAGAGATTTTTAAGATTTTGCCGCCATCTTCTACATTTACTACTATCGGTAGGATACCACGCACTATACTAGGAAATTTATAGTGAAAATTTCATTAATCTTGCTTTTGATAATTGTCCACGTATATTGCAATTGAATTGAAATAAGGACTTACCTTAAGAAACTCTAGATTTAGTTATAGTATGTACTCCCAACTGATGATAGCCAGCGAGCACAGTTTTCTTGTAATGAATACTTGGGGGAGTCACAAACACCACATCACACTTTTCGTCATCATTTCGCACTTGCCAACGACCTATACAAACTGTTGCGAGCATAGTCCACACGGAAACTAACCCTACGCAGCGTCCGCCTAAAATAACATGTAGGAAATGTTTTACAACGTCGGCTGGCTGTGTGATAAAACGAAGATATAAATGGCGCTTGGTAAAATTGACATTACTACTGGGATTCAACCGCGTTACCACCGATGTCCTTTTGCACGGCTGTGAAGGAGAAAAGGGAATTCACGAGGGTAATATGTGACCTGTGACACATGTTGCTTTCATACTCACAGGCACACTTCCTTTCTTTCCTTTTAGTCTAGCAAAAACTTTTACATAAATTATGTTACTTTAACTGCATTAATACTAAATTTGCTAAGAATAGAACCAGGAAATTAGGAACAGACTACTATTGATATTATCCATGCTTGTGCAAATCGCGATATAGGTAGCAAACATGCAAATTGTGGCAAATGCGAAATGCATGCTGCGGTTATGCGTCGTATCGCCCATCTACGTACACGCCAATTACACTGGCGTTTTATCAAACGCATCATTTACCTGCCCGAAAACGTTCACTTGCAAATGCACACGGATACGTTCGTCACTAGAGTGTGCTATTGTCAGCCCAGAGACGGATTGCAGCCGCCAACATGACGATGAATATGATGATAGCAACGACGATGTTGCTGCACACGAATCGAAGCATATGTGGTTTGGTTAATGTATGCGTAACACAATCTAATCGCACATTGCGAAATTGCCGTGTATAATGGGCACTGCAATTCAATTGCACACCATTTTCAACTAACTTACTAGCTGAAAAAGACCGAAATTTTGAAGATATTTAAACGCCTCTAAATATACAAATTTGATTCTAACAGAAACAAACCTGGGTTTGTTATCAAATTACGATAATAAAATCAATTTCAGAAACCTTAATGGATTGCTCCCTGTGCGACTATAAAAAAATTACATTTCCGCCTGCAAAAATGGTGTGCGCGGCACAAGGACCATTGAACCATGTCCGCTGGCGACGGCGTGCGCATCTGCAACAATGTCACTGGGTACATTACATCTGCGAGAGTTTTGAAAATATGAACATCCTGCCCATCCTGCTCGCGCGCGCTCGGAAAACGCGCACGTAACACCATACTACCAACACGCGGGCTTGTATCTCGTTTGTTCCCTGTTCATTGCTCACAGCGCGCGTGCACCCCGGAAGTCCAATAAAGAATGTCTATGTTATGTATGTACATACTTCGAAAAATATAGGTTGAAGCCATTCAGCGCATACTAGGGGTCCTATTGTTGGCAATATAATATATAAAGAATTTCAAATACAAGCAGATTCTTAATAATTGTCATAAAGTATATATTTTCGGAATCGAAGAACGCTGAAAATACGGAAGTGAAATTTTTTAGTAGGCCGGAGCGTCATTTAATACATAAAAGCGTAACCGTAATTAATTAAACGGCAACTCTCCGACACTTCTCGCACATGATGCGAGAAAAGAGCGTCGCGTCGGCGGTAAAAATAAATGCGCCATATATAGGTAGGTAGGTGTATAAGGACGATCTCCCCAGCGCAATCAATATCAATAATGACTTACCCGCTCGCTCACTGGCTGCCTCTGGGGTCGGTCACGCCGCGTGCGCCTGCCCACCGATGCTGAAAAGAAATAATTAAAATGTAATCCCGTCAAATAATTAACAAGTGTTTTGCTACTCCTGCTGGATGCTGCAAAAAGACGGGAAAGCCGCCTCGCGCCCATCAAATGAACTATTAATTAATCGCGGCATTTTAATTGCTTGTCAAGCCCAACACACCAGCGCGCTGTAATTGAAGTTCGTCTTCAATGCACGCTTTCCTAATTTTATCTCGCCTTCGCTTTTCGATTAGTTTGCACGTTAAATCCTTGTAACATAACAGACATGTTTGTTTACACCTAAACTAGATGATTAAGATGCAACATGCAAAACGCATTGATTACACGCTAGAGTAGAGTACATACATAGTATTACATACTATCTAGCGTCTAGCGTAGGTTCCGTAGGTGCAGATTCAGTGGAACAATGCATGAGGGGTGAGCAATGTCAACATTTGCATTTGCATAAGGTCCTTAAAGTGAGCTTGCTCGATGCGGTACAGCGCGCTGAGAGATGGGGGGGTTGGTCCATCATTACATCCTCCAAACCGTCGCTGCGGGAAACAACGCACGACGCATCCGGCACGTGTACCTAATAATTTCACGTCGAGTGCGCATAAATTCCAACTCGAAATTGAGGTTTCCAGCGGGTCGCAATCGAGAACGAAAATCATCTTTATATTGTTATGACTCGCGCTGGGTTACTTCATTATCACCGCTTGTATTGCGCCGCGCAATGTTTGCCCATCATCCCCGCGAACAATAGCGCACAATACGCTATGTAGTGCGCTGTGTTTAAAACAAATTTATAATTAAACGCAACTTGCCACTTGCCAATACTAATTACATTAATTTCGATGCATGCGCGTTGCGCGTGTTCTCGACGGCGCGGCGTAATCAAATGCAACGTTGAAAAGATTTACTACTACTTACTCAAAACGTGGAATGTAATTGCATTATTAAATTTGCTTCATTTTGCCTACTTGTCATGCGATTAAAATGTTCCATCTTAAATTCCCAATAAAACTTTTTGAGTTATTACGAGAATTGTGCAAGCAATGAGAATTGACACAAATCAATGGAGCAAATTCAATGATTACCTAAGTTGTATGAGCTTATGATAGATTATGGAATGGCTAGCGGCCATCGATATTCCATGTAATACGCATGAATAACGATAGCTAAATAGATGAGAGCAATCCCTCTGATGCAATGCGTTATTAATTAGTTCCACAATATCCATCCGACAAGAAAACCAATACTGCGTGCCAAGTTTTACCCCAAACATCTGTCGATGACGTCCACGTCCACCGGTTGTTATTTCGCGCATTTACGCAAACAATCAAGACGAAATCCCCGATGCCTGTCAATAGTAGCCGCATTGCTGTTGATTTTATCGCTTCGCATATTGAAGGTCTTGCCGGGAGGATTAATGACCCACCAATTCGATACGAATTCATCACACGTATATAGCGGGCGACAAGTTTCCAAATTAAACAGAAGCCGGCGTCCGCAATATTACCGAAAGTGATAAATGATCATTAAATTGCCAAAAAAATACAACATTATTAATCTTCTGAAATTTGGTAAAATGACTATTAAGAAGATAATCAGCGGCAACGTTTTACTCGGCTGCGAAATTGTTCCGTTCTGCGCCCCTCTGCAAAACAAACAAAGTGCGTGTGATTAATTATAATCTCTGAATTCTGTGGGAAAATTATAATGTGCCGGTGACATGATAATATCCTCTGCTGCGTCTACAGGCGATGCCCCTAATTCTTATTCGTGCACGTACGAAATTGAAAAAACGTTGGGCGAGCACTGATGGAATGAATGCAAAGCAAGGAAATGAAAGACACCAGCCTTTAGCATCTTTAATTAGGCTTTTGCATTCAGTTAACCTGTACAATTCGGGCGCTGTATAGATATTTGCGTTTCGAAAGAACATACTTTGTGTAGTCGTCCTTTTGAACAGTGGTGGCTGATGAGGTTCGCAATAAACTTGAATGACGTTGCGAACGACCGTCGAAAAGGAGAATCATTATTGCTCGCGCTCTCGTACTCGTCGCTTTTTGTTGTCATTTTAAACAATAAACCGGAATCTACTTTGGCCCAAATGCAATACTTTACATTTCCAAATACTTTCTAGCCGGCTTGCGCTAACAATGGTTCGGGGGGCCAGGGGTATTAATGTTGGAGCAGACGCAGAGACAGCTGAGAGATTGATTCAATTCAATATCGTGTTCAGCCGTGTATTCATAACGAACGAAATGCACAAAGAGTCAATTTCGGATGTTTTTGTTCGCGACTGGAATAATAGGTATAACTGCTTATTTCGTTTCTCGTTCAAATTTTGTGAAATGCTTGGGATTATCTTTAGCGTGCCTAGTATGATGAACTTACATTCCAAGGATAATTAAAGCATGCATGAAAATTAGATCAAACTATGCGCATCGTCAACATATGAAATTGCATCGCTAAGAAGGGAATTGACTAAGTTTACTAGGAATATGCAGACACGGTATGTATTGATTATATGCAAAATTAATGTGTAATAAGATGACAAACTACATGTATATCTACAAGACACTGTAATTTTGATAGAAAACAATCGGCAGCAATAAAATTGAAGAGCATGTGAGTTATGTAATGCTTTTGATGCTCTCAATTCTCGTTTTTTAAACATTTTGAATGTTTGCCATTCAGTGCCTTAGCATGTTAATTAAATCAGCAAATTAGATGCCCAAATACTACCGGTATTGTTGTAAAGGCACCTATTTGGAGCAATGTAATTGTAATTGAATTTGGTACTAAGCCGACATTAAAGCTGATGTCCTAGATTAGTTTCGGTAATTACTTGCTTCATTGTAATCAATTTGCTATCAAATATATTGTTTAATCTTTCAATTGTTGTTCTTGCATCATAATAATTAGAATTTTTAAAAGGAATTGGTAGTTAGTTGGTAGGTAAGAACACTTTTTTAAGTTAGTGTAGATATGGTATTTGCTTTTATGGAACAATGTTACAATGATAATAAACAATGACATTGAAAATACATGCCATATTAAACTTGAATAATAACCAAAAAGCATAAAAAATCATAATTGAATTTCAGTCGCAAAACATTGCACTGGCTAGAATTCGCATAGTTTTCGAGCGGTTCTTGAATTGGTGCATTGCATGTAAAATAGACTCATGCAAAAATTGACACAGTGTTGATATCATTTCAACATAAGAAACCACTTGATAATCAATTACATTTAAATCCAAATGTGTCTAATTAGTGTCTTTATTAATTGAGTAAAGCGGACGTCTGAGTGAGACGCATCAAGTGTACGCCCCAAGACCTCACTCACGTGCCTAAATAAGCTTATGTCATCCAAAATTCTGATCGGCTGTGACAGCATGGATTTGAAATTAGACAGTGAAATGCGTAAATCCGTAGATCAACATAATAAGGTAGCGCAGAACATAGGTGCCACATGTCGCGCACGTTTATTAGACAATCGCATATTAAGATATCAGCGAATAAGTAATTAATCTTCGTTTTCATTATAATTCAAGGGAAGTAAATGACTTCATCGTCGAATTAGAGATAATGAATGAAGCTTTTTAACGTATTTAATATACAATTCAGTGCATCATTAAACAGTAAATTAAGCTGGGTACCCGGCTGTAATTTGTCAAATTGTGCTTCATTTTTCTTACGCCTCTTATCACGATCGAATTACATTGTTACAACGTTCGGAAGAGGCAAAATGAAATGTGAAATGCTTCGATAAAAATACCGAAATCAACGAAAAAGAATAAATACTCGTAAACTCCAATAATGACCGATCTAAAGAAGATCTAACTTATTTATATCTCATATAATGCGAATATTCGCCATCGAATGCGCTCGAGGTGGAAGTTTGAAAATGGAAGCAGTTTATTAATCTCACAAAATCTGAGCCGCTACCATCTCTAACTTTATCGTTATTTCGCACATAAAATTTATGTCATCCAAAAAAATGAATAAAAAGCTATGATCTAACTTCCAGAATTAAAAAATATATTAAACAACTAACTTATGTACTAAGTTTTTATATAGGAACACTTACTTATCTAATAATATGATTTTATAAACCTTCATAACTATAAGAATATGAGCTATGGTTTACCTAACTTTATTCATGAATACTTTTTTCGCATTAAAAATTTATAATACAGTAAAACACATCGTAAATGGAGCCATAATGCGTGAATTAATTTTCTTTTACATTTTATATTATAGAATTAATACATTCAAAAAGATAACTATAATTTTGTCAATTTATGCATTTACGTTTAAGTACTGTTTCTACTCGTAGGCCTAATGCATACTAAAATTCGAGTAAAAGCGAACCACACCAATTTTGCACGGTCAAATTTTATACGCATCACGGCCTTGTATTAAGTACACAATTTATTTTCAAACTAAACTACTGCATTTCACTCGACAGTGCGAAAAATGTGTGGTTACAATGAAAAATTCAGTGCAATCGCGCATAAGTCCGAAAACATTGCGTGTGGGTATTATCACCGCAAACGATTAAACGATGAGCGAAGCAAGTCCAAATAATGCGTAAGTTTGGTACGTCCCTTTCACGCACACACATTTGTCAAACACCACGTATTTACCATTGCAACTTCAAACAGAAACGAAATTGATTTTTTATCTACCCTGCCTTCAAACATAGACTGCGTGCAAATAAAGTCACTTCTCTCGCAGCTAACTTTATCAAATCACGCTTTTTCGAATTAAGGTCAAAGCGGATTTAAAGTTCGTTTTTATTCGGGTTTGTGTGAAAAAAAAAACTACTACTTTATCCCTTAATTTATATTAAATGTCGTGCTATAAAAGTAACCACGTTTTTCCTATATGGTAGTTCTACGCATTTGCATTAGTTTTTGCCTCAATCTGCAACGCAATTTTAACTATAATCCATTTTAATCTTTGCATTAAATAGCTGGACAGCTTTAATGATAAAATCACGACCAGTACACGAAAAATGCTTCTATTACGTAAACTTGTATGCATGTACTAATCGTATTTTAATAGTGTACGCTGTGCATTTTAATGAAAATTGTCGCTGCAGTGCAGCATACTATTATCATCCGTGCCCCATTTAATCTTTTAAGCTTATTGTGGTTACCGCGGCGTCGGCGTCGGTAGCAAATAACAAAGTGTAGCCTTAAATTTTCTGTCCGATGCAATATCATTCCGTTATGATTTGTTAACACCTTGGCGAATATTTCCCACAGCCGTCATTTTTTGCGCAATTTTCATGGAATTCTTTGTCTGTCATTTACTGCCCTGATGTCGTGTGTATTCGTACTCGTAGTGTATGAAGGCTATCATGCGCGCAAATAAAAGAAGTGTTCATTAACATTTTCCAACCCCAACAACACCAACGCCAACCGCAACACGTTAACGACGGCTCGTTAACGAGATTTTTTGTGTCTCATCTCTGCTCGGGGCTTTACATTGCTTCTTGTTTGCATGTAAAATGTAGGAAATGAAATGTAAATATTGCGATGCGCTTCATTGTCTGACTGTAGCTAGGTTTGTAATACCGCAACCTTTACCACTTATTGCCTGCGCTGCATAATTGTCTTCACCGGAATTGCTTTATTGTTACTTATCGTTCAGGTTGCTTACAAATAAATACTGCTGAATGCAGTGGAAAGTTGTAAAATGTTGGGCAAATGTTGACTAGGAAAAACTATGATAGCGTATAATTATAATAATCCTGAAAATGCAAAAAAAAAGATTTTGTGTCAAAAGATCAAAACTAGAAATGGAACGAGATTACCAGTTATCGGGCATAGGATACCTGAGAAACATTTAGCAGGGGCTACATTTGAATGGATCTAAACAGAAGATCCTTTGTTAATTATTGGAAATATTATGTATTTCAATTTAACAATGTATTATAATTTTAATCATGCGCGCTCACTCTATCCAACGGTTTGGGATGCATAGTGCACCAACGACGGTCAACCACAGACTGCGCAACAGCAACTAGCTGGTAAACGTCGAAGGCGGGCTTTGAAAGTTCCAAATAGTCGAGCACTGCCGATTGCTCACGAACCCCAACGAAGCCTCTTGATGAATGGCGTTAGGCCCGTTAGGCAACTCATTCGTGGATGCGTCGCCCCCTCGCACTCGTAGTAAACACGTAGTAATCGTAGGAATGTGCACCCGTCAGCATAACAACGATTACATCATAGCCGCATTCCAAGCAAGGTCGCGTTGCGTAATAGTCAAAGGGTTGAGTAGGTCAGTTACACGCTCTTAGCCAACTGACTATGCGCAACGTTTTGCGTTCGTAACTCGGCTATTTATCAACGGATTTTCATGCGGAAAAAAGTAATTTCACTAGAAAATCATCGTGCACCTTCTGATCGTATTCAAGATGTGGTCTAACAACTGGCAATATTATTAATTCTCAAATTACTATTTTACAGTGTAAACTTCTTCAGATTCAAATTCTTGAGTAACCAAACCAAATAGAAATAATTTGCAGTCCTACGATACGAAGAATTACAAATTATGCAACTATTATTCAAGTGTTATTTCATTTGAAAAAGCACAATTATTTCCGTTTCATCTCTAATTAGAGTATTTGCGGAATAATTGAAAGACATATTTGCATAAATTTTATTTACAGCCGTACTGTTTGAGAGTCATTACTGACCTCTCTAAGCTAAGGCACTATAAAAAAAATAATTATATGTGTAACGCATTATGCCATTAGTCAATTAATGGATAAGTCAAACGGAAAGAGCCATAGTAAATAATATTTATCGGTAATAATACTGTTGACTAAACACAAAGATGTTATTAAAAGTATTAATCATTGCCAATTCAAATTGAGATTTTTAATTATTTTTTATTTAAAGTTGTCTATAGTTTATTGTACGAAACTAAATTTATGAAGAAGTAATTGGAAAATCAACTTTACATACAACACATAAATTACGCAAGTTGTTTCTCCACATTTTGAATAGCGCCTATTTAGCTCAGCTAATGAATCGCCACAGGGGTGAAAAGGGCTTGCTTGGCGCAACAACAAACGCGCCTCGTAGAAACTGCACATTTTATAAATCCAACAAGAAACTGCTACTACGTTAACTGCAACAAACTTAATATTAAAAAGAAAATTGCAAAAGTTAATCAAACTATAACGAATTTGTGATTTTAAATTGTACGACTTGTTTACGACAATTTAGGAACCGTAATAATTTTTCTAGCAAATCATTATTTTTCTCTAAATAATTTAAAAAATCAGAAACACTACATTAATTATGATAAAATATCTAATTATTGATTTTGTGCTTTATTTTTATTGTCGCTTAGCATTGTAATTTATTTTTAATTGCCCTCTCCCCGGATAATATCAAATCACCGTAATTGCTGCAATCATAAAAACGAGCGCATTTCTTCTCGGCAATCATTTATATTCGGCGCTGCTCGCATTAGCTATATGCCGATGGAGCACGCCAGTATCTGAACGCAATCAATCTTAATTAACGTGCGAAACATTTCGACTGTTACCGAAATGCGGTATAATTGATAACGCCATCAACGAGCGCATTGATTTTCGAATGGCAGGTTCAATCGAAAAGGGAATTACGCAATTACATTGCGAAACAATTGGTAGCGAAAATCGCATCATCCGTTAATTGACGCCCAGCCCCAAACCTGCCCCTCTAGGGCTTACCAATATTGTAATTGGTGCTATTATGATGTAGTCATAAAATATGATTGATTTTCTTCAACTTTCACTGGAATGCATCTATAGAGCAAATAATTATGGATATACTCTTGTTGCAGTTGCTGGTGAATAGCTCGACCGTATTCCCCGACGAGGATGGCTTCGATCAGAACACGATACATGCGGACCACAGTCATGTGACCATGATGTCAATATTATTAGTCGGTGAGTAATGTTTTCAAATGTACGCCTCACATATGAAATGCAGCTCATGGGAGCGAAGGACACGAAGGGGCGTTTGTTTACATCAATTACCCGAATGCAACATTCTATGCGCCCTCTACCATCCGCATTTAATATGCTTGCTGTACGGAGAATTGCAATTTGGCAAAGCCAAACAGTGTGCGCCCAAATATGTATCGATAACAAGCGCCACACTGGAGTCAGATACATAAAGTAAAGCCAGTGCGCGTATCTATCACGCCCAATGCGAATAAAAAAGTAACAAAACAACGCGAATTGGATTCCATGAACGCATCCGCATTTTTTGTTGCAAAACTTTCATCCGTAAAAATCACAATACGTCAATTCAGCGCACGAATTGTGTACAATTATTCGCGAGCATTCATTCGAGTATTGAAGTATCAATGGATATTGCAGGCACATCCATCAAAAGCACTCTATGTTTAAATTGTGTTTATTTGTAAATATTGTCCTATAATCTACCGTTGTTTCAAATAGGTACGACTGAATCCATCGCGATGTAATTATAATCTTCATTTGGCAACATTTGGTGAATTAATAGACGATGTATAAACTTTCAAGTGCGAGCCATCGATATTGACACGTGTATAAATGAACAAGTTATGTGGTAACTTTCCAGCGTAGCGCGTAACTCGAATCAACTTTGCGCACGAAATTCCAAATTAGTCAATATTTGAAAACGCACAAAATACACCATACTCTCTCTCCATGCTCTGCATGATGTATGACGATATTTACAATCCGACATTAGACACACGAAACTACTCAAACTTACCTAGGCAGCTTGTAATGATATTAATGTTAATTAATGAGTGTTTCTATGTGCTGCGTGTTACACGTAAGCGATGTGTTTTCAAAGCTAAACGAAGACTGATTCTGCGCGTGGGTAAACAAGAAACGTAGATACGAAGAATTATAACTTGAAATGCGAGTTGCGCCCGCCTACGTTAATACTCATTAATTATTAAATCGGCAAGGAAGCGCGCTGAATTGGAGAAATGACGAAATTTCATTTGCGCGACGAAAAATAAAACAAACGACATTGTACTAATCAAAGATTGTAGTAGGTATAGTGTAGCGACGCCAAATTAAACTGCAGCCCGGGAGGCGGACGAATCGTTAAGTCGCCGACGCCTTTTCCGGCCGCTGTTTACGCTACCAGCAATTTTAAGTTGCGAAGCGGAAAGCGCGTGTATGTATGTGTTTTATTTAATTATCATAGTGTCCCGAGGGAAGAAAGGTTCTGTTTGGACTCTCTGCTAGGTTACCGCGTGGCTGGACATGCCGAGTTCATTCGGGGATTAACAAAGTCCTGAGAGAATCCTCGCAAACGCACGTTTGTTCTTGAGCCCATTGCGACGGATACGTGAACAGTGTGATTGTTGATAAGGTCACAAATTTAAATTCGCTGAGGGATTAACAATTTTACCGGTGCGGCTGTGTTTAATAAACATTGGATCAAATACCAGCAAGCGTTCTATAAAACAGTAGCATTTTTGAAAATGTTTTTCTTGCGTCTACATAGTTTGAAATAATTCACGTGCACGTCCAGAGCAGATTTGCTTTAACCTAGAGTTCACGTCGCCCTGGCTCCGATTTTTGCCGAAATGTATTAAAAAGTCATAAAAAATACAATAGCAACAAGTGCCACTCACATCCATCGTCCGTCTTATTACAACTCCAAAACTTGGCAAAGCTGTTGTGTATTCATTCAAACCCCGCTCGACCCAAGCCCGCGAGACGTGATTGAAAGTTTTGCAAAGATTTGCGTATGCGAGGCAAAAATCATACAATTTTTCGGCAAACTCTGCAACGACCTCTCAACTTTGAAGGCAGCTTTGTTCAGTAATTATAATTACGTTTGCGAATTAATTTGAAATTTGCAGCAAGGATATATATTTGATGAGCATGTCAAAAAAAAATTATTTGTATTCATTGCAGGTGTCTTCTTATCGCTGCTGATCTTCCTCTCGGTCGCCGGCAACATACTGGTGTGCGTGGCGATCTACACAGATCGCGGGCTGCGCCGCATCGGCAACCTCTTCCTGGCGTCGCTGGCGATCGCCGACCTGTTCGTCGCCTCGCTGGTGATGACGTTCGCCGGCGTTAACGACCTGCTGGGATATTGGATATTTGGCGCTCAATTCTGCGACACGTGGGTGGCGTTCGACGTGATGTGCTCAACGGCATCGATACTCAATTTATGTGCAATTTCGCTCGACCGATACATTCATATCAAAGATCCACTAAGGTACCGAAAGCGGAGCCCTCCCTCAGACGTATTATACGTATTGAAATGCTAGCCATTATGTACTGATGTGTCCGTTTCATCTCGGTATCGATTTATTAATGATTGCTTTCGATTTATGTGCGATGCGTAATTACGTGAAGGTGCGAAAGACGCTCGCACCACGAGCACGAGCTAATAATAGAATCGTATCTATTGGTTATTATGTTGTGGTGGCGAAAGGAAAAACGCTAGGGATCATCATCGGTTGGCCGCACATCATCTATGAACGGAATTCCGCACGTCCATCTGGATTATCCGCGTGAATACCTTGGATGTAGCAAAAAATCATTTCGATCCCAAAACAATCTTCCATAAAACTATTTCTTTGTGTGCTGAGATTGACATTTTGATTGTGGTAAACACAAGAAATGTACTCAGATTTATAGCATAAAGTATAATCGATTTAATTAACGTTATTGAAAACATTTTACGAAATGACATCAGATACTCAGAAAGTTTTAAACGTTTATGCCGATCAGGATAATTGCGTTTTATAAATGAAATTAGATCTACAGCTGTCGCAAAACGACACAAACGTTCCTTCCATCAAAGTACGAGTATTATTGGATAGATCTTTGTCTCCTGACTCGCCCGCCCACTAACGATGCAAAGGAAGCTAAACGCTTTGTGCGTTACTATTGCGTCGTTTTCAGTAATTAAAAACTTTCATCTTAGTAATGGAAAAGGCAAGCATTCCCACGTTCAACAGACAAACAATTTTATATATCGATTTCATTCTTACTTTTAAATTAAACGTTTTATTGCTCTAGAATCGCCCAGAATAATAATTATCATACTGAGGAAAGTTTACAAGGAATCACCATAAAGTACATTAATTAATTACGTAAATATGAAAACAAAGATTATGCTTTTGGGTATCTAAAAGACATCAATTCAACATGAAATTCAACACTAATTAATTTTTTTTTGCTTCAAGCCAGCTTGAATTTCTGCCATGTACAAGTTAATCCTTGTTCAATTAGAGCCTTTTAATTGAGCTTTAGTTTTAATAGCACTTCAAAGCGATTATAAACAGGTGCTTCACATGCTACTCGTAATATATTCATTAAAAATTAATACTAATGAGTTAATACCCATCAATGGACGCAAAAATTCTAAGCGGTCAAAACTATTGATTAACATTCAAAACGTTGCCAACAGCTATTAACGGAATAAACACCGACGACTTTGGCATCATTTATCTTAACCAGACTGCGATACAACAACAACAATTAATCTACTTCTATTAATACAACGACCGGGTGCATTAAGTTAAGAGAAACGATCGATCAAGCGCAAGTAGGGAACCGGGGCGTCATGTATCCTGCAGGAACTGGTTGTACAGCGGTATGTGGCTGCAGGCGTCCCAAAACACAGCGAAATGCAACCGCCCCGCCCGCCGGAGCCGTAGCAAGAGGCTTAGCCGTAACCCAAGCTAGTAATTGTGTCATTTGAGATCAACAATTACGTTAATTAATTTATCCGTCAACCCTTTTGTTCATGTTCTGCCATACTAAATGATGCCCGTCATATTATTATCGACGCACGTAGGTTAACGCAATAGTTAATTATGTATATGTACCAACGTCAAATCCTTTTCTGGGAAGTTAAAATGAACTTCGATAATATGGTGTACTTACACCGTGCGCGAATATTTTACGCGCGCGCGCGTCAAGTAATCGTCATTACGCAAGTTTCGCAATTCGCATTAGCACTCGTATGCGTACGCGTTTCGAATCGGCTCGAAAGTGTTTTAAAGCCGGCGCCCTAATCTTTATCGGAGTGAATGCAAAATGGATGAATGCGATTAGGCTAAGCGGCATTATTCGCAGGCGCGTTTTCTTATTAACCTACTTGCGCGCATTAAGAAGTTTGACGCATACGCTTCGTCCTGTTATAGGTATGGGAGATGGGTGACACGGCGCGTTGCAGTCGGCTCCATCGCCGCCATATGGCTGGCATCAGCGTTAATCTCCTTCGTGCCCATCTCACTGGGTCTCCACCGACCACCACAACCGATCGTCTATTCCGCCGGCGGCCAAAACTACGCAACATGCGCGCTGGACTTGACGCCCACCTACGCGGTCGTCTCCAGCTGCATCTCGTTCTATGTCCCCTGCATTGTCATGTTAGGTAAATTGTGACGCCCCCTTCCCCTCAATCAAAATCACCATCGATTAATTACAATTTACTGTTTTAATTCACAGGCATCTACTGCCGTCTCTATTGCTACGCGCAGAAACACGTAAAGAACATCCGCGCCATCACGCGCCCCATCGAGATCCCGCCCGGCACCAGCCGACGGAAAACGATGAAGCTGAAGAAGGCCAACAAAGCGCTGCACATCCATCTGCACAGCCACCACAGCTCGCCGTACCATGTGAGCGATCACAAGGCCGCCATCACCGTCGGCATCATAATGGGCGTCTTCCTCATCTGCTGGGTGCCCTTCTTCTGCATCAACATCGTGGCGGCGTTCTGCAAGACGTGCATACCGGACATAACGTTCAAGATACTCACGTGGCTGGGCTACTCGAATTCGGCGTTCAATCCGATCATCTACTCGATCTTCAACGCCGAGTTTCGCGAGGCGTTCAAGCGCATCCTCACCGCACACTATCCGGACTGGTGCCGCTGCGGTTATCAGTCGGTGGCGCTGAAGACCAACGACAAGTTCATCACCGACTACGGCACGAAGACGGTGATTGTGAACACGCGTCGTAATGGATCGTTTGGCGAGTTCTCCAGCGAACACTTGAGCGCCGAGTCGGTGCGGCAGACGCGCGTCAATTCGGCCGAAAAGGATCTCAACGACGACGTCAGCGTTATCTGACAGGACGGGCAGGATTTCAATGATACGATGGTGTAAGGTGCTCAAATTGCACTGGAAATAAGTGCAAGCGGGAGTGAGAGTGCGAGTGATATCACTAAAATCTTGTGGTGTGGATGTAAACTGTTTTTCACCTCCGTCGTGCAGTGGGTACGTATATACACATCTTTCGACATCATCTTCTTCTTCTTCCCGGTTCCTTCTTGGCGTGCGAATGACAACATTGTGTATACATAGGGTCGATATGGAACTTCCCTGACATACCATGTCAAGTATTAATCACTAACAGACATGATAAGAAGTAGTGTAATCTCTTAAAAACGGGCTGTGCAAAACTAATTTAATTTCTTATACTAATAATATTTAATGTTTATATTAATAGTAAACCAGAAAGAAAATCATAATACATAAATGTTAAGTTTTATAATTGAATGAATTTAATCTCATCAAATCAAATGTAAATTAATCAAGTATTGTGTTTGTATTTATCAAAGTGCATAACTCGTATACGAATCGTGAAATCGTTCAAAACGATTTCTGCGTACTACAATTATTTGAACTTCGACGCGTAAAACCAGTATATCATCGGCGGCGGTTTACACTTCAGTTCATGTGCATCTCGCTCGTATCGTGATTTACGTGCATGTTTATTTCGCTGTTTATTGTATTAATGTGCAACACCATAAATGATCATGAAGCGACAAAACAGCGTGTGACACACACTGGGCGAAAACAAAATTGATTGCCATACAACGATCCTTCGACATATCATTTCGACATAAATTTGATATGAATAATCAGCGGAATAGCATTACGCGTCCTCGGGTGCAATATATTGTAACAAAATTAATAGAAGTATTGATTACATGACAAATATTTCCACCCCGCGGATAATTACAATAGCCTGACGCAAATGTTTAGTTGCCAATAACACCGAACACGTATTCATATTCAAATTATTATCCCTCGAGCTAGACCAATAGCATCAGATTTTCGGATATTTCATATATGTACGTGCGTGTTCTGGTTCATTGTGCAATATTACAATTCAATTTTGCTGCGGGCTGTAACCCGATTTATTTATTCATCATCGGCAATTTCAGCGCGTCCAGTGTGTCAGTTCGACGAAAAAAAAACCTTTGCATCATTGATCACATTCTACTATATACATATATTATATGCGCGTAATTATTGTTTGGCTCTGAATTTCTTATGACGATATTGTACATACGCCTAATATCATCCTAAGTGTATAACATATCAAACTATACTGATAGAAAGAGAAAATTAAATTGCGTACCAATGCGAAATCTCCAACAATAGAGTGCATCGTAATATGATAAGTCCAGTTATTCAGTTATGTGTGTAAAAAATGAACCAAAGAAATTCATAATTTAATCATGGGTATAATAATAACAAAAGGACAACGGAATATGTATTGTAAATACGGTATGGACCACACGAAATCAAATAGAGGCAGTAAATAGGTTTCTCAAATGCACACCATCTACGTATAATGGAAATTTATGGAACAGGGTTTAATCAATTACAAATTTACCACTGTAAGAGGGAGGGGTGTGTAGCAAATATGGAATAATATAAAAGTAGAAATTATATAAACAATCAGATGCAACATATCGTTAATCAATGAAATGCATTCGCCAGCACAAACGCAACGAGTATTTGTTGCGCAAAAAGAACTCATGTTCCAATTGCCTCTAAGTTTCTTTTTGTTTAGTGCTCGATTTCCAATCAATTCCGATACGCATAAGGTGCAAATATGCCAAGCATACTATATTTTAGCCCGTTGTGTGCCATAACGTAAAACGTAATAATGTGTGTTCAGTTTCATGTACATATTTTGAATTTCGTTGAATTTTGAATTTTGAATTTCTATTTAAATATTCGATCTAAATGCATATGCGTTGCATGAAAGAATTTCTATAGTAAAATAAATATTAACGAGAGTCATGAAAAATTAAACAATTCCTGTATTATTATTCGTGGACATTGCGGCCGCGATTCGATTGAATGTTTTAATGAACCAAATATAACATATATTTTCTTCCGAAATATCAAAACATGCTGCATAAATTTCACAACCACCGAACGGTCTCCCGTTTGATAAGAATGGAGAGGCATAGTGGAGATAGATCAATGCGCTATTTTTACCCAACCAATTATTTTGTTTGCATTGTAAATAAAGGCAAATAACGCGTTACGGAAATAAAATATACTTGTGTTAGTATTGAATGACGATGTATTTACCTATGTTTAAAATGAAAATAGTGCGTTATTATCCTACCACAGCGTTAACGAATGAACTAAGTATAATATTATTGGTTGTTAAATTTGGCATAGAAGTTTATAATCATATAAATCTACAATACAACTAAATGTATAAATTATCAATATGTGATATATCCAATGTTTGTATTACAGGTAATTGCAAAAAACACAAATATTTATTTCGGGTATAAACAAAACACTTGTATAGAACCGACAAAACAATGAGAATCTACCAACCTTTGCTCCAATTGTAGATGTTTTATACCCTGCAAAGCTTTAAAGCAAGTAGTTGAGAAATAAGAATACAAACAAAAAAAAACTGAAAACTTGAATGTCAAAAATAATGAATGTAAATAGCATATAAAGACGCAATAAAGAGAACAATGTAAATTTTAAACATTTATTCGTTACTCTCTACATGCAAATACATCGACCAAAAAACACGTCTTAGCAAACGGCGAACGCGCTAACGTGAAAACGATTGCGAGCAAATGTGAATTTCGCTCCTAGCTAATGCGCATAGCCGATTCACGATTTTCCCCATTATCACATCCTGGCATCCTGGCATCCTGGCGGCTACAGCTTCGTCTTCACCGTCGACGCCGTCTTTTTTCCTTTACCCCGCTTCGCAGCAATCTCATCGCCATCGGCGGCGGCGGCGGCGACGATGCGCTTGAAGAGCACGCCCGTGTCAGGTGATAAACACCGCGATCGCGCCCGTCGCGCATCGCTCCAGGCGAACAACGCGAGCGCATCCCACCCACGCTCATTCGCGCCGATATTAATTCGATTTAATAAATGCTCCGCGATGCACGGCACGAGCGGCGCGAGCACGATGCCGCACACGCGCAACGTCTCCAGCGCCAGATGCAGGACGACATCAAGCGCCGGCTGCGTGTCGGCCGACTTCTTCAATTGCCACGGCTTGAGCGTTTCCACGAACAAATTGGCGCAATGAAGTGTCGCCATCGTGGCGTCGGCCACCTTGTAGAAATTGTGCGCGTCGTAGTGCATCTCCGCAACGCCTGCGGAACCATCATTAATTAGCGCGCGCGCCCGGCTCCTTACATCGACTGATTGAACCAGTGTCGTCGTATTTTTCACAACAGCCAATAGCCGAGCGCACATACCTGGCAATTGAGTGACGGATTCCATGAGTTGCTGGGTCACGTCCATGGCGGAAATTGTCCCGAAAGCGGCCGGCTGCATCGCCGGAAATACCTGGTCGGGATTCAGCGCCGTGCCGCAGCAACGACTGAGTAGATTACCCAGCGTGTCGGCTAATTCCGAATTTAAAATGCGCAACGCCTTCGTTTCACTATAATCTGCGGAAAATTGCGTGTATAGACATCAAATCGTGGAAATAAACGTGTCAAAAATATCACATTCGCAGAGCGACAAAAATCGAATAAAACGAGCCGTTAGCAAAGGCGGATGTGTACGTACTTCCGTCGCTGTGCGCGACGCCTTCGCGCAGCAGAAAGTAACGAAATCCATCCGTCGTATAAATCCCGCTTCTGTCCATCGGGCAGACGACGTTTCCCTTCGATTTGGACATCTTCTCGCCGTTGACCGTCCAGTGCGAGTGGCAGAGTATCGAGCGCGGCGGTTCAATGTCGGCGGCCATTAAAAACGCCGGCCAGTAAATCCCGTGAAATCTGAAAAGAGAAATATACACCATCCGCCACTAGCCGTACGCGGAATGTAACAACTACGCGCCGCACTTCCGAAGAAGCTGCAGCGAAAAAAACAAGCGCACCAAATTTATATAGAGCGCATAAGTAAGCGAATAACCGGCGACCGAACTAAATTTCATATATATGTAAATGAAATCAATTTGCGCGCCGGGAGGAAAATAAAGCAAAATAATAAAATTGTAAATCTAATATTATCCCCAGCCACCCCGGCGCGGTCGGGCAGCATGCGGCGCAACGCGACGTCGGTTTCCAATTAAACTTAAAGTTTCCGCGCTTAGCGCCCAACCTGCTATGCGCATGCCGTTGTCGCATTTCCGCGAGGAAATTGTATGACAAGAATATCAAACATTCAATACAGTAAGCACACCCCGAGCAATGCAAAATATGGTGATTGAAATAGCTTCCATGAATTTATAAAATTACCAAGAAATATATGTACCTGTATTGTTAATTAACCGGATGCAAAATTAATCTCGTTCTCTCTCGCATGTTCTACATGGTATGTCGATTCATTAAAATCATTTCGCGCAATGAGCTTTATAATACCCATATATTTTTCATTAAACAAGAGATCCTCATAAAAGGAGATTTACTACCATTACGCCCCCCGCGTTACTATCGAGCTTTAATTAAATGCAAATGCGCGCCATCATCGAATACTCGTTAGGAAACTGCGCGCGCGCTCGCGAAACTTGTAATTATTGAGTTACTTCGGTTACCAAAACCATCGGGCGCCAACAAAGGCAATCGAAAACCGAGCGGTCGCTATACACCAAAGAATTCAAATTATCCAACCATACGCAATAGGAAATCGTTCATTTTGCACCCCCGAAGACATTCACTTAATTACGCACACAAACCAACTAAGTACCGAATCTCAAGTTAACGATGAGACTTGATTTATGACAAACAAGCAAAGTATGCAGCACGTAATTGCAATGGCAAGCCACTGTAATTTATTATCGAGATGACTCTCACGGGAGCAGTGCAGTGCATCTCTTCGGGGCTTCGCCGTTGTCGAATAGGAAATGAATTAAAAAATTAATAATTTATCGCACGGCAGTAAAGCAAGACGACTGCTGCTACTGCTCCTGCCGATGCGGAGACCGGCGGTATTTTTTCGCGCGCATGCATACATAAGCGAGGGGTAATTCGCATTTTATACTTCCGGCCCAGCTACCACTCTTTCGACGCTCTCGGTACGCTAGAACGCTACAGCGATGCAAGGCACATACTTTAAGATATCCTTTCCGATAACGTGAAGGTCGGCGGGCCAGTACGTCGTGTACGCCGCGTCCGGATAGCCGGCGGCGGTTAAATAATTCACGAGCGCGTCCAGCCACACGTAAACGGTCTGCGTGTCGTCGTCGGGCACCGCGACGCCCCAGTGGACGCGCGCTGTCGGCCGCGATATCGACACGTCCGGCACACCTTCGTCGAGCATGTCCAAAAGGATTTTCTGGAATTTCCTCGGTCGCACCGAATTATCTGCAATCAAAAAGTCGTTTAATTTCATTACTGCGCGCCGAGCGGTAACTTTTTCAATTTTGATGAAACATGGAAAAACATTGCTGATAAAACTTCAGCGCGCGGATTCTGCAAAGCA
The DNA here is from genome assembly GCA_030264135.1 of Myllaena sp. GC000078. NCBI lineage: Eukaryota > Metazoa > Arthropoda > Insecta > Coleoptera > Staphylinidae > Myllaena > Myllaena sp. GC000078. The sequence goes on along the minus strand of JARJDR010012334.1, from coordinate 40,274 downwards.
CCATCGTTTCGTTATTGCGAAAATTAAAAAACAAACACACCAAAATAAAGATTGAAATCGGTTGGGTACCATATAAAAATGTGGCTGATGCAAACGAAAATCAAATAAGATTAGGAAGCGCAAATGCACTGCTTGAAGAAGGTGAAATATGATTAGTTGTTTGGGGACTGGCACAGACTGGCACTCTCAGACCCATAGTAACACATTTTATGATAATGGTTGGATGCACAATGCGCGAATTTCCAAATTTAATATTAAAATAGTGAAGAAGCTTTCTTATGTTTGTGAAAGAAATTAAAGAAAGTACATCCCTAAATCTAATTGTAAGTAAATACATACTGAAATTTACCTTTAAGTATCCACTGTTTAACACGATCAGCAAATTTGCTTAATTCAAACATATAATTCTGCTCGGCGGTCCATTCGACGGGATGTCCACTGTCCGCCGAAACTTTTATCATTTCGCCGGGACGATCGCTCGAGGGCACCTCGCGAAGTTGCGCGTCGGTAAGAAAACTTTCGTCCGCCACGCAATACCAGCCGCTGTATTTCGCGGCGTAGACGTGACCGTTACCGCGAATGGTGCGCTTGAAACAAATTCACTCTTTCGTATACAGGCCGCCGCCGCTCTTTTGGGGCTGGCAGCAAAACGCACAACTATAATGCGGCCAATGCAGCCGCTGGGAATAAATCCGCAAGTGATAATACGCTTCTTTATTAATAAAAGTGTTACCAAGCCCGTGAAACTTTATTGTGTCGCGGCGAAACTTGAAATGAAAATACTTTTACTCTAAAATGGTAATAATGTTCATAGCGCATAAACGAGACAACTTCAGATTGCTATTGTTAAATCCAAAGGAGTTGAATCGGATTCATTCGCAAAATAACATCAATTCTTTGACTTACCCAAAAATGTTGGACAGCATTTATGTGTTTTGCATCCGTGGTGCGAATAAAATCACTATAATTTACACCAAATGCACTGGACATATCTTTATATTGCTTCGCGATACTATCGCAGTATTGGTCAAGAGGCACGTTGTGTTTAGCAGCCGCTTGTTGTATTTTAGTGCCATGCTCATCGGTGCCGGTGGCAAATTTAAAACTTTTATAATTGCCACGTAATTTTTGCCATCTATAAGCAGCGTCGGCTACTACCGAGCTGTACAGGTGCCCTATGTGTGGCGCTGCAAATAGAAAACGTACTGCAGAAATCGACCGACAATCCTAAATGCAAGGAGACAATCGGACTTACATGAATTAACGTAATAAATCGGTGTTGTAACATAATAACTTGATTTGAAACGAACACTGCTGAGTTTTATAATGCCGCGCGCGGTGAACTTCATAATTACAACTGTTTATTTCACGCAAAACTTGATAAAAGTTGGCGCGTGAGGAGGTTAAATCGCGGCCGATCTTCAGCATTTCTAACCTAACTTAACAATACCGTGTTCATTGTTTGTTGTTAATCCTGTGCGTTAAAATTACAACATAATAATGTTCAATCAAAACGATGGCGAGAAGAAGTTGGACTGGATGTATAAGGGAGCTACCAGCCTTGTCGATCGCGAAGAATACCTCATGGGGCGCGCCGTCGACAAAAGTTTGGAGCAATTAAATGCGGAAGAAAAACAGAGACAGCAGGGAGCTTTTGCACCGCCAAAGAACCACGTCGAACATGAGTGCATTCCACCTTCGATTCGGGATTATAAGTTGCAGCAGCAATTGGCCGAGCAGGTCGATTTGCAGGCCAAATTGCAAGAAGATCCCCTGCTTGCAATCAAGAAACATGAAGAGGAGACAAGACGACAGTTCCTCCAAAATCCAGTACAACTCAAGAAACTGCAGGAGGCGCTCAGTAAGCAAGATAAGAAATCCAAAAAGAAGCATAAAGATTTGGATAGAGAATTGCATGAGAAATTGAGACAGCTAAAGGGCAGCATTGATGCTGATGCACAAGATGCCAACAAGAAAGGCAAAAAGGAAAAAGACTTGGATATTATTTTAATGCACAAGTTTAATGCACTCAAAAGCAAATTAACAGATGTTGATTTAAAAGCAATTATGGATGGAGAATTTACCAATACTGATGATTCCTCATGTGATTCTGAACAGCATGGCAAATCCAAACCAAGAAAGAAAAAGAAGAAAAGGGAACACAAATCTAAGAAGAGCAGTAAACATAAGAAACAAAAGAAATCGAAGAAAAGAAGAGTCTCCACATCATCCTCATCGAGTTCTTCAGAATCCAGTAGTAGTTCATCTGATGAGGAAGAGCACAAGAAGAAGCAAAAGAAGCATTGCAATGACAAGAAAGATCACAGTATTGAAAAGAAAATATTTGCTTCCAGACAGGAGTACCTAGATAGTTGTAGAGCCGCTGCACAAAACGAACCCATCAAGAAGGATAGAAGTCATTCACCATCGAAACCCCAAAGGCACTCGAGTTCTAAGGATAGACGCCGGACTTCACCTACCAGGGAGCAGCAGAAATCCCGAGATCGTCGTCGATCCAGATCCAGAGATCGCAATCGCTCCAGATCGCTACATTGCAACAATCAAACCCATCGTAAAACATCCCGGTCAGTCAGTCCTCACCACTCCCCATCGAGAGAACGAAAAATACTTGGACCGGATCGACCCATCATCCATTATTCAACCAAACGCAAAGATTCAGATGATTCGGAGAACGAGACTCGCCCGCAAAACTGGGGTCTTGTGAAAGCCGATGGCACCCAGATCCCATTTGCCAAGAAATCGCGATCACCGGCCACCAGAAAGCACAAATCCAGGCCAGCAACCGCTGCAAAACCGAAAGTGGATACACACAAGCGTCAACGACTAACGTCTGCGGAACGGCAACGATTGTTAGACGAAATGAAACAAAACGCCGACGAGCGCAACGAAGAACGCGCGCGAAATATAAAGAAACATCGCGAAGATGAAGCCAATGAAGAAAACCGGCGCGAATTTAAAGCCGATTTCGCACATAAAGAGTATTTGAAATCAGCTAGTGTTTCGACTGTTGAGAGTCGAATTAAGGCGAATTTGAATAACATCCAAAGAGGCAAAAGCGATATGAACACTCATTTCTCGCGACGTTATTAAGTTTTTTACGCACTTTTCTACATTTTATTTGACATAAAGAATATATTTCAAGTTCGATAGATGGGTTCTCTTCAGATAGCTCATATGTTCAGGTATCATTTCGTTTGTGAAAATCACGTTTTGTGGATAGAAGATATTTTCAGGTCTAAAAAAGCAATTACAGTGAATGAAAATTATAGTTAAAATATTAACTCTGAGTCTATGATTGAGATAGCTGAGAATATAAATCTAAACCAGAAAATGTACAATGATGAATTTATATTAATTACAAAATCGAAGCATAATATACACCGCACATTTGTAAATATAAGTACACGCTATGTATTGATAAATAATGCTATATACATATTGGTAAGATCCTAAAATAAATAATAGAGGAATCAGATATGTTTTAAAATTATTGACGAGTACGTTTGTAAATGTTGATGACATAATTCCATACATTCAGACTATGAAGTATTTTGAAATTAAAACAATGAATATTACATTTTCGCTCAAATTCTAATAGTGCTACAACACATTTATCAGTTTTATAAAAGAAATATTAACCACCCTATTAACTAATGCAAATACATAAGTATTTCGAATACATATAGATTTGGCTTTCCTGTGTGTAAATTAGTCTCAACTTAATTCAAAACGTCCCTCAGCTCAAAAATAATAACAAGAACAAAATAACAAGTTTGCAGGCTAGTAACGTGAAAATTATCGCAGAATTTAAACGCATTTAAGTAATAGATTTGCTGCAAAAGAAAATAAATTCAACTTACACTCGTAGTATTTCAAGGGATTTATTATAACAAATGGCAATCCAATCAGGTTGTGTAGCACCCCATTGAATCTGATTAACCTCGCCCTCAGCAGCGGTGTACGCCAAGATTGGATCCTCGATGGCGCGCGGCATTTGCTGTATATCCCAAATGAGCGCTTGGTGGTCATCGCCAGCAGTGCATATGTGACAACTTGAGTGCGGCGCCCATGCGATGCCGTTCACGCATGCACGGTGATTATTTAGACGCGCCACAGGCGTACACGGCACTCGCACATCCAGAATAATCACCTCCAGCGCGTCCATGGCGATCGTCGCCAAATAGTTCGGATCCTGTTTGTTCCACGCCAGCCGCAGCAGTGGCGTATGCGCGGGATCCTCATAGATAATCGTCGAATGCTCCAAATGTCGCAGATCAAACATGCGCACCGAACCATCGGCACCAACCGACGCAAACATATCGCGTCCACCGCCCGCACGCGAAAACGCAATATCATACACCTCTTTGTCATGTGCAATCAATTGTGTTTTCACATGACCGGACACCAAATTCACCCTGCCAATCATCTGCCCAGTCTCCAAGCCCCATATTGTGCATGTGGTATCAATCGACGAGGTGCCCACCAGGTTCGGATCCACTTCATTCCAGTCGAAGCTTGTAAGCGGCGCACAAAAATCGGAGTTTTTGTTGTTATTCAGAACACACTCTAGGCGAGTGTCGGGTTCGGCGGCTCGCCATACTCTCAAGTAATCTCCACTGAAATTGTTAATCATCGATTATAGAAAACAGTCAGTTTACACAACATTAAAAATGCACATACCTTGTGGCTAGCAAGTCGGGGAAAACACCTTTACTATCCGGAATCCACATGATTTTCGTCGTGGGGTAAGGATGCTCAAATGTGCTCTTTGGGGTGAATTCACTGCTGTCTTCATCCAGGGAGACAATTTGCACCTTGTTGTTGTACTCCTCGACGAAGCTGCCCAGCGCCAAGCGAAAGCGCTTGTCGGGCCGCACCGACCAATTCATGCTGTACAAGGGCCATGGTGCGATATATTTGTATATTTCTTTTCGTTTTCCAGAGGGAACACTTGAATGTGCCATTGTGGATGTTGCAGCCCGGAGGCGGCCAGAAGAGTGGAACGCGATGATACACACACACGATGAAATCCGGTTACCAACCACACAATTGCTTCGAATTGTTCGTTTGATTCGCACTATAACTTTCTTGTGATATTTCTAATTATTGATATCCATCGGTAGTACATATGTAAACAAGCAGACGCCGAATCGAAAATAACCAATTTTACCAACTTGACGCATTTGACATGCTTGTGGCGTGAGAGAAAAGATGGAGAATGATAAGCGACCTCTAGAGAGGTCTCTGTACGTTTTGAATTTGAATTCTGCCACTGTGAAATCTGACGCTAGATAATGATCACCGTCAATCGATTCTAATCAAATATTTATCGATCAAATGTACATCCGTTTTATGTGTTTTATATATAAGGAAATATAGTATTATTTCCTATAGCGAGGAGGATTATCATTTCAAAGGTAATTAAGCTTAGTTATTTTAGTAATCTTAGTACAATTAATCAATCTATTAGATTTTATGAAATTTAATCATATTTGTAACATTTCTCTGCTTTTGTTTGATTATCCATCCATATTCTTGATAAAATTTGCAATCGCAGCAAAACCGTTAATTCAAATTTTATGCTTGCCTACCATTGGACAGTCGTGGCATGGTCGTGGCTAGAAGGGGAACAAAGCGTTACGTTACGACGCGCATGCAAAGCCACGCAGCGCACGCAGCGCAGGCAGCAGCAGGCAGCCTTTGTGCGCATAACCATACCTCTCCGTCTCTCTCCGTCATCCGTCCACCTTACCGGCAAAACCCAGCGTTTTCCAGTTAGACCGCTTTTCAGCCATTTTCGGCCGTTATTCCTCACTTGCCTCCCTTGCCTCGCGCAGCCTCGCTTCTCTCACTTGGCTCACTTCGCTCACTTGTTCCAACTTGTGCGGCGTCCGCGTGTGTGGTGAGAACGGCGGGAACCGTTCTTTAGCGTAACATTGCATTGTTCTTAGCGCCCTTAGCGCGTTTTCGATGTGCCGAATTGTTTTGCCGTTATTGAAGTGAATCAGGTAAATGTGGTACATTAAATTTATTCCTTGTCCACTGCGTGCGCATTTATATGTTTTTTATGCATCGTTAATTATACGGCGTCGCTTTAGACCACATTCTAATCATAATAACATTATGCATTTACCGGCGTCGTTAGGCGTCAGTCTTTACATTCAACGAAACAAATATTTATACGAATACATATTACAATACAATGGTGATTCGGCGTGCGCTTGTACTATATCGTTGTGTGGTCCCGTCTAGGTTATTTATTGCGCCGCAATATTTTCCGTTGCAGTGTAGTCATAAAAAACACCACAATGTCGGACAGTATGTTCGGGATACTGAAGATATTCGTCAACGAACATGAACCACATCACACCAGCGTGCCGTTGCATTTGACCGATTTCACTATCGGCTCCCATCCGAGCAGCTTGATAAAGCTGAGGCGTCAAGGAGTTGAAGAAAGGCACTGTACTTTGAAAATACATGCAAATGGACTTGTAAGTGTTAATTTATGCTAACATTTTTTCTACACTTGTAGATAGTAGGTATTGATTGCCATTATGGTAAAACTATATCTTTTTATAGGCAAGTCTCCACAGTCATTCCAAGAAGTCAGCTGCTTCCATCAATGGCCAGGATGTACCACCTGAAATGTATCTTTTGCCAAATGATACATTCTGTATCGTGGGGAAGAAATTTCTCTACACCAATGATAGACTCCCCCCAAAGGTACTTTTGTATATTGAGAAAATGTTGCAATGATTTTATATTGATTCTTCTTGTCCAGTTGATTGAAGAAGCTAAAATTGAGAACACCAAAAAGAGACTGAAACATAAGAGACAGACTGCAAAATTTTCAGCGGACTCATCTACACCAGAGTAAGTTGAAGTAATTTTCAAATATGAATCTAATATACAGAATCCACCAAGTCATGAATATATCGATACCCAAGTGGTGGGTATATGTTTTTTTCTTGTGTGGATTGCAATAATTAGAGTTGCTTTTATCAACACATTTTTATTAAAATGCAGAACAAATAAGAGACTCAATTTGACTATTTTTTCAGATTTGCAGTAAGCACGCCCATTAGTGACGGGAAGCCAAGCCAACGCAATGTACCTTCAAAAGCTGCTGCATTGGCGCTGGATTTCGAATCGGAGCCTGACAGTTCAACGGTGCCTGAACGCGAAAATGCAAAAACACCGATTACGAATCTAATACAAAATTCAACTGCTGCGGATGTAACAACGCCTCTGAACAATGCATCCGTCATTTTGATTTCGAGTCCGGAAGAGGAGTCGACCCCATTGCGCAGCCGTAAATCTAAAGCGAAAGACATCTCCATCCAGCGGCTTACACAGAGCGAGGATTCCGACGTTCCTGCCACACCGGATCAAAAGACTCCCAAATCGGCATTGAAAACTCATCAAAATGCAAACCAAAAACTGCTATGCAAGTCGAAGTTGATCGATGAGTTTTCGGATTCAGCAAGCGATGTCAGCGAGAACAGCTCAGCCATTATTAGTATCGCTGAGGATAGCAATTCTGATTTGCCTCTGAACAATGCATCCGATATTCTGAATTCGAGTCAGGAAGAGGAGGAGGAGGACATCTCCATCCAGCGGCTTACACAGGGGGAGGATTCTGACATTCCTGCCACACCGGAGCCAAAGACTCCCAAATCGGCATTGAAAACTAATCAAAGTGCGAACTTGATCGAGTTTTCGGATTCAGCAAGTGATGTCGGCGAGAAGAACAGCCCAACCGATATTAGTAACACTGAGGATAGCAATTCTGATTTAGCACCCAACAACTTTGGCGACGACACGGCTGAGACGATAAACGTAAGCCTGCTCGAACCAAGTAAGCGGTCGAGTCGCATGGTTCGTCAAGCTTTTGTCGAAAAGACTGCCAATGAAAATGAGTCTCCAACTAAAGCCATCGAAATGATAGGTGATGAGGACAATTCATTTTTCGCCGAAACAGCGACATCCGGAAGCATGCAATGCGATGAAGCAGACGCAAGCGACTTGGAGAGTAGTCCGCGCGATCTTGTAAGTTCTACGCCCGGCGTTCCAAGCTCTACGAGCATAAAAGACAGCAGCACGCTGAACGAAGACTCTGGATCCGGTAATTATTTTCGCTTTAGCACATTTACAATTGCTTAATATTGCTTATCTTATAGACTATAGATCGTATAGATCTACAAGTGAGCTACCAGTTATTGGCGCGAAGAGAAAGCGTCAAACAGAGAGTGAGAGTAATCTCCAAAAGCGCCAAAGAATGCCAAGCAATGATGTAAGTTAAACTCGCGTGACAATCGATAATTGTTTAAAATAATTATGATGCCAAACAGGATTCTGCTTTATCTGCTGAAATGGAGAGTTTCTCATCGCAAAATATGCCCTCGGAGAATGAAAGCTCTGTTCTACAGGAAACCGACGACAAATTGAACGTATCGACGACGGCACCGAATGACGCGTCTAAGATCCTCACACGACGTTCGATTCGACACTCAAAAGAGAACGAACCATTCGAGAGCAACAACACCACGGTAGAAACGGTCGACACATCTTCTTTTGTCTACGTTGGAAATAATATCTCATTTGAGAACACGGACTTTCCATCACCGGTGCCGGAGCGCCAACAGAATGAGCACGATCAGGCCGTTGCCAAGCGATTACTAAAAACTCCCAAACAGCAGAAGGAACCATTAAATGATCTTTCGAGCCCAGTGGGTGTCAAGGAGCTTATGAAAACACCTGTGGTGCACACGGAAGTTGTTAATACTGACGTTGAGGAGGTGACACGACCTATGAGAACTCTACGCGTACGCAAAGAACCGCAAAACGATCTGAGTGATGTAGCTGGAGTCAAACAACTTATGCAAACACCACGGGTGCCCAAAGAAGCTCAAAATGATCTAACTGATGTGACTGGAGTTAAACGACTCATGAAAACACCACGGGTGCCCAAAGAAGCTCAAAATGATCTAACTGATGTGACCGGAGTTAAAAGACTCATGAAAACACCACGGGTGCCTAAAGAAGCTCAAAATGATCTAACTGATGTGACCGGAGTCAAGCAACTTATGAAAACGCCACGTGTGCAGAAAGAGGTTCACGACGATCTGACTGATGTCGTCGGCGTTAAAGAACTTTTGAAAACACCGCTGGTGGGTAACGAAACACAACCCGATTTAATTGTCGAATTGGTTGCAACAGAACTAGTAAAAACTCCACTAGTGCACAAAGAATCTTACACTGATCTGACTGGTGTGAAGGAACTGCTTAAAACACCATTGGTTCGCAAGGAAGTTAAAAACGATCTTAGTAACGTCTCTGGGGTAAAAGAATTGATGCAAACACCCACTTCCGTCAGAAAATCTGAAAGAAAACGCACTTCGAAGATGGGGGAGCTTGCAAGTACTACTACAATTTGCAATGATCCCGTGGAAGTCGCTTCATCTGCTTTTACCGATTTGACGAAGACTCCCGCTGGCGGTAATCAAAATAATGAATCAGATGAATCGATATTCAATGTGTCTGGCGTTGACACTCTCGAGAACGATGCAGAATTATTTCCTCCGAAGAAAGTCGTGCGAACTTACGGACGGTCACCACCAAATCAGACCAAGACCCCGACCAACAAACCAGCCGGCAGGCAAATTGAAGAATATGTCACCAAGCCGGATATCAATGAATGGATTAAGTCCTCTTTAGAAGCCCAATGCGAAGCAAGTAGCAGCAAAAAATCTGCAAGATTGTCAAGGAAGGATCTACGCAGCGAAAATGCATTGAAGGAAGCGCAAGAAGAGGACGCTTCAACAACAACTGTGCTGGCGGATGAGAGAGTTGTGCAGGAATCTGCCAGCTCTTTACGCAAGAGCATTCGAAAATCCAGTCGGAGTTCAGTGGCGAAGTCGACATCAACAGACGTGACTGGACCTCTGGTTAAATCGGCTCAAAAAACCACCATTGAGTCCGAACCGAGCGCGACAAATCACCGCGATGAAGATGCCGAAGAAGTCTCTTTTGTTGAAAATAAACAACACGACGACACTCATGGAAGCGACCATATTGTATCATCTGCTTCAACTCGTAAGAGTTCACGGAAGAGCACCGCCGAAATTTCTCATGTGGAAGAAGTAACGGGGTCGCAGAGTTTGTGCAGCTCTCAAGACATTGAATCAAAAACACCGACAAAAGAAACATCAACTCTACTTGACAATCCGCTAATCACAGAGACAGTGATTACAGAGGATTCAGACGAAAGGAATGGTACTAGAATGTCAACGGCGGAGACTTGTGAAGAGGAAGAACCTGCTCATGAAATGGAAATTGGCGATATTGAATCGAAAGATAATCTTGATACTGAACTTGAGAAGGAAGTTGGATCAAGAGGTAGAGTTTATATGAGCAAAATTCGTTCCAAATCAATGGGTACGATGAGGTCCGAAAGCAAGAAAGAAAGGAATCGTTCGAGTGCGTATGCACAAGTTGGTAGCAGGTCCCAAGAACTAACAGTTAATGACGAACCAGAACGCATCGTTATCAAGTCTGCCAAGAAGTCATTAAGATTAACTCTCTTGTCGAAACACGCATCTCTGGTCAAGCCTGAAACGGATAATGATGTTGAGATCCTGGAAGCTACCGAGGTTGCATCAGAGGGCACACCTCAGCCGGAAATTGTCGATATAACTGAAGATGATCAACATGATGCGCGCAATACAACTTACGTTACGGACACCATCATAGAAGGCTCCCCCCAACCAATTCCAACGGAAACATCACTGATTTCTGGAACTGAAGCTGCTACAATTCAGGATGACGCACTGCCGGAAGAATCAGCTATTGAACCGAAGATAGAATCTGTCGAAGATGCCGTACCAACAGATATCAACAAGCAGAATCAAGAGGAGGAACCGGAGGTTCTTGTCGTCGACGATGAACTGGGCAGTGCTGCAACTGAAGAGAAATTGGCGGAGCCTTCGCCTGTACCTGAGGAGTCTCACAGAAGAAGCAAACGAACACCTAAAATGAGCTTGGAAGTAATGGACGAGAGTAGCATAATTGGAGACACTCCCCAACAAACTACTAAACGCACGCGCAGAAACGTCGTTGCGGATATTCAAGAGAGTGATTTTATAGTCAAAGATAAAATCACGTCAACTCCGGAACCAGCGCAGAACAAAAGAGCGACTCGATTGCAAAAGAAAACTGAAACTCCTCAGAGCCAACAAAGAATTATAAAGGGAAGTCCCCGGAGTGATAGTTCAGAAGTTGTTGTACGAGTGACAAGACTTACTGAAGACGATCTTGCTTCGGTCAAGAAGTCTGCACGCTTGCAGAAAAAACTCGAACTTACGCCATCTTCGCCGGTGCGGAAACCTACGCTGCGCCCACGAGTCAAAAGTGTGGAATCTGATAAAAGCGAAATGATTGATGCTTCCTTAACCACCAGAAGGGGCAAGACAACCAAGGCGGTTAAGAAAGAAATTGAACCTGTCGAGGAAGCGACGGAAGATGTGCTTCCAAAGAAGGGAGGTCGCGCCGCTGCAAAATCGAAGAAAGTCGAAGAAGCCATTCTTAATGACAAACAAACAAGATCAACTCGGCAGTATGCTTTGCGGCGCGGAAATGCGATTGACATAGACAATATGCAATTAGTACCTGAAGCTGCTGAGGAACCACAACCTCGAAAGAGAGCAAAGAGGGGCCAAAACAAGGATCAAGCTCCGGAAGTACCTGTTATCAAGCCTAAATCAAATGCCCGTAATACCCGAAAAGCATCCACAGAAGTTGACGCAAAGGTAACAAAAACCCGTAAAGCTTCCGTTAAGAAAGTAGAAGAGTCGTCACCTGCTGTGGTCGAGGCAAAGGTTGCCAAAAGAAATACACGTAAAGCATCAGCTATTCAAGAAAACGAAGATGTGGTAACACCTAAAGTCGACCCAAAACCCACCCGGACCAGAAGGGCTCCCCTTAAAAAACAGGAAGTCGCAGAGGAAGTAGTTACGACCCCGCAAAAGAAGCCAAAAGAAGAACCTGAAGAAACCGCCGTTGAGGAAAGTGTGCCGAAAAGGGCCACTCGCGCGAAGATGCAAAAGGATACAAGTCCAGCTAAACCAACAACACGTACTCGAGGCGCGACAAAGCCAGCGCCAGCGCCAGAAGCAATCGAATTGTCGTCTTATATGGAGGATGAAGAAGAAATCCCCAAGAGACCCAAGCGACAGCCAAAAGGAGCAAAGCCGTCGCCCGTTGAAGCAGCGGTGCCAGCTACACGAACGAGTAGATCAAAAGCTGGCAAGGCGGCCAAAGGGAAGTTGGACACGGTGGAGGAGGTCGTGTTGCAGACAAAGACTGCGGAAGGCGTCAAATTGACAACGACATCGAAGGCGAAGGTCACCTTTTCTCCGTCCGTATTGACTCCGGAGCCGACTGGGGCAAGGAAGGGTCGTAAACGATTAATGTCCGTGGAGGATCTGAATAATATCGCGGACGGCGCGCCGCCTGCGACGAGATTGCGTTCGCGCCGGGTTTGATGCCATTTACACAATTTATAATAATTAAGTTTTTTTTAGCAGCCTACAACTATAGTTTATGTAATACCTACCTTATATTTTTATATTATCACAACATAAATAATGAAGAATATATGATATGTGAAATCTTTGTTATGTTAATGTTCAAATTACAAAAATAAAGCTTATTGTCAGTTTGGAGTTAATAAGATGACCAGATTTTTAATTATACAATAAGTTTCTTGCAGTTTGTACATAAAGTCGGTATAATTAAAAATGACTATACACCAAATTAACAAATTCAATTTATAATTATATACATAGTTAATCACGTGAGGGCATTAATGACACCGCCATCTAGTTACACAATATTTGAAGGAATATAATCCTACTAGATGGCAATCAAGACGCCGAGCATTGATTTTATGAAGGCCGCCTATGTTTCCCGCTAAAGCTTGGAGCAGGTGCCTGTTTCGCATTGTGCTGCTGCCGCCGACTCTGCCCATTGGTACGTAAAGCGAGTGATCTGAGTGATTACAATGGTGGCCATACAACAGATGAGTTATATTGATCAGTGTGTTGTGTAGTGTGCTGTGTCGTGATGTCGGTAAAATGTGAGTGTTTTTTAAATAAATAAAAATGTGGATCCCAACGAAAACGAAGAAATATGGTGTTGGTAAGTTCCTGTGCCTGTATCGAACAGTAGCTATTTTATTCCTAAACATTATCTTCATCCGGGTGCTGCAATGAAACCGAAATAGAAATGTTGTGCATTGACACTAATTTCGTTATCCAGCCCTCATTTGTTTTTATTTATCAAGCCGGCGTTAAACAAATCGGTGATGGTTGATCTTGGGATTTCCAACAATTAGCATGTAGCAAAGCCGTGTTTTTTTTGTGGCATCGTGATTTCGTGTGCGCCTAAATTGTGAAATTCCGGCAAATACTTGCTTAGCGGCAACAAGGCGTTTGGTAATGTTATTGTATTACAATAATTATTGCAACAACATAATGCACTATCTAATTAATTTTAATTAACGAGGCTGTTCGCAATGCTGCAGATTACGCAGTTCCTCTTGATAGCAATACGTTATATTTTACGCCTCGCCAACATCGCAATACATATAACAATATTAAACTATTGTTCATATCGATTTTTGGTGCTATGTGTTAACACGTTTGTCGATGTCGGGGTGTTTTATTTACTGAAACGTGCGCCCCTCTTGCTCGAAATTAATTCAGGGTAGCTCCGACACGCATGACGTGCCGTTGTTGATTTCGAATTGTTGAGTGTGGGCAAAAAAGCAATGTTTTCGAGACAATTACGGCGCTAATTCGTTTTGATTGCTTGATAACCACACTTGATTTTTCTCGTTTGATGCGGCGCGCCTGCTCCCCGCATAGGATGATGATTGCTGCAGACATTCCACTTCCGGTCCGCGTTCATTCGCTTATTCGTTAGGAGGAATGAATCCTTTGCCCTCCACGAGCCCACTCTTACGTACTGCATGTAAATTCCATCTTTCCACTGCTGTGTTTATGTTAGGGCAGCGATTCTCAAATTTCATGTTCTCGGCATTTCCATGTATTCTGACTATCTTTCAAAGTTTTTAAACGAATGGTATAGCTCTTAAATTAATTTGGAATGTACTGCTTAATCGTTTACGTATAAAATAATTGCATTTAGATATTGATTCGTATTACTATAGTTTTGGAAACACTGTGTGTCGAAGATAGGGTTTGCAGGCGCACGTAAATCCGCTGCGGATCTGGAACCGTATTTTTTAAGCATTATTTCCTGTCTCGCACTCGTCAAGAATTTATTATTAGATGTTTTATTACTGAATGTGCAGACGCGACCTGCTTAATACGAGGGGCTTCCTTTGCATTCGTAGATTTGACAGTGAAATTGTATACTTCAGTACATATGCTGAATAACTTTCATTTATAATTGTTGATGTGATCTGTATTTCTTTTAATATTATCTCCGCATCGATGCATTGTTCTCATTATTCACTATCAATTACATGATAACGAGTTTTGCTACTTAGCCATTGGAGTATGTTTATTTAATTGCTTTCAAAGTTAAAATTTGTTTTTAATAGTGTTTTACTAAATCGTGTTTTTATAATACTTAAACCTTGTTCAATAAGGAAGTGTTAAAAATCTTTTAGTTATATTTATTTTAACGACCGAGATGGATGTGTTATATTATGCACGTAATCCCCGCAGGCATACATTCTATGACAAAATGCAAAATAACGTGATCGTAGACGTAAAAGACCTTCAGCTTGAAATTGCATTTTAATTAGTTACTGGAATTACTCGCGGGATAATGCCGCCAACACTTCACAATGTTTCTAATAGCCTTGTAGAAATGCATCAATGTTATTGAATATGATCATCATAATTTTTTTGTTAGATTATGTCTGAAATATCGAGGTTTTGAATAAGATGGTCCATTATATGTAAATCATAATAATCATCGCCTGAATGAGGAACAATGCACGATATTCGGCGCATGCATTTAATTACAAAATTCTCCGACAACAAGCGACGCTATATTCGAAATGATTCATACCGTTATATAAAATTAATTTGTGCTTGAGCACGTATTGTGGCTTTCATTAATTGTAAGTATGAATATATGTATTTGATCTCTGATTAAATCTCTAGGGGATTTTACTCATATCAGTTATAGTAAATAATAATGCTATTACATGTATGTATATCATAAAAAATAACAATTGGTTATCAATATAGCAATATAGTAGTTTATCAAAATTTGATTAATTTGACATTTTCGTTTTTAAACGCTACCTCCTGATAAAATTAACTGCGCATATGCAGTTATTGTATGCTTACGAATATTATCCGACATTATAGGGAAGATAATAAGATAGAACTATGAATTGTCGATGACTGTCCGCATGGCTCGTTAACCACCGATGTTTCACAAAACTTTCTCTGACGTCGTTATTCTCGATTTTATTACTCATAAACCAAAACGCTGTCGCTATCGAATCGTTTCTACGTCGCTTTATTCGCGAATACACTAAACTACTAATTTGTAAACGCGCCAAACACGTGTTCAGACCGATAGATGCATAAAAAAAGTTGGTTGTTTCAGATAATGACTATTTATTTCAATTTGATTAGTAGCACAATATGTATACTCTGGGAGGTTATTCAATATTTCTTTGCCAAATTTAATTATAATAAATGCACTTAGAATCGACGAATCCTTTTTTGCAAAAACATCCTGGGCGACAGGGATTAATACTACATGCTTGTTCTCCTTTGCAAGCCGGGTCACAGTGCCCACACGTTTTGTATTCTTCATTTTTGCGGCATAGTTCTAAAACGAGAATAGCGCTGTACCGAGAAACTAGAATATTCTGAAATTTATATTTACGTTTGCAGTTATCAATTCGAACGCAGCGGTTACTGGGCCTATCAAGTATGTACATAAGGGTTTTGCAATAACATCCTTGGATCTTTGAATGTCTTCACTCATTGTCAACTTGACTACTCACAAAACCGAAATTCTTTTAAACGGTTTGAGCATTCTGAAAACCAGCAGATTAGTACATGTCTATTTCTAACTTGACTTGAGACTAGAATATCATCTTGGAACACAGCCCTCTGTGCATTCTTGAGGATTCGGATTGTGGCATGTCATCACATAATCTAACGACTCACAACGCCGATACTCTCTTAACGGGACAGAGCATTCAGAAAACTAGCTGATTAGTGCATGTCCACTTCTATCTTGAAATTACTTCCCGGGCCATGGGGCCCAGGAGAAGGACGATGATGGCGATATTTTGCAGATGAGGGCAACAAACAATATAGAAAACAATATAAGAAATGCAAATTCTCCGGCAACAAACGACGCTATGTTCGAAATGATTCATTCCATTTTATAAAATTATTTTGTACTTGAGCAAGTATTATGGCTTTCATGTAGTAGGTATGTAGTATATTTAAATCTCTGAGGAATTTTATTCATATCAATGATAAAAGAAAAACAATTAGAGTTTTGTTTTTAGCTTTCCTTTATTTATTCCTTTTCTTTCTTGCTGCAAGATAATAAGATAGAGCTATGAATTGTCGATGACTGTGCGTAGGGCTTGTTAACCATAGTATATTCGCAGTTTCACGAAACCATCTCTGGCGTCGTTATTATCGTTTTTATTACTCGTAAATGGTGTCGCTATCCAATCGTTTTTACGTCGTTTAATTGGCGAATACACTAAACTAATTTGTATACGCGCCAAACATGTGTTCAGTCCTATAGATACATCAAAAAGGTGGTTACTTTGCAGATAATTTCTATTTAAGTATGTATTTCAATTTAATTGGTAGCACAATATGTATGCTCTGGGTGGTTATCAAATGTTTCTTTAGAAAAAGTAATTTTAATAAATGCACTTAGAATTGTTTAATTTTATTAGAGTCTGATATTTTCTTATTGCTAACAGCTATTGCGATCAATGCAATCGTCGTCTTGATTAAGTACGAATCCTTTTTTGCAATAACATCTTGGGTTACATTTACGCGTACATTCTATTTCTCTCTCGCATCTCGAGTCACAGGTCCCACACATTTTGTATTCTTCATTTTTACGGCATAGTTCTAAAACGAGAATAACGCTGTAGCGAGAGACTAAAATATGATTAAATTTATATTTACGTTTGCAGTCTTCAATTCGAATGCAGCTGTTAGTAAGTTCATCAAGTACATAGGGGTCTTTGCAATAACATCCTCGAGTACAGCCCGGTAAGCAATATCGAGGACTAGGATTTTCACATGTCTTCACACAACCTGGCAAGTGACACCGATACTCTCTTAACGGGTCAGAGCATTCTGAAAACCAACAGATTAGTGCATATCTACTTCGAACTTGACTTGAGACTAGAACATGATGAAATTTACCTATGCGTGTGCAGTTTTCAAAACGAACGCAGTTGCCATTGAACTTATCAAGTACATAGGGGTCTTTGCAAAAACATTTTGAAATACAGTCCAATGTGCAGATTTGAGGATATGGATTGTCGCATGTCTTCTCACAGCTTGACGATTGACAAGACCGATACTCTGTTAATGGGTCAGAGCATTCTGAAAACCAGCAGATTAGTGCATGTCTACTTCTAACTCAAAATTACTTACCCACGGGCGTTACGGGCAATGTATTTGGCGATACTTTGCAGATGAGGGCAACAAACAAAATAGAAACAAATAAGAAATGCCTTTCCATTTCGCAGAAGTTTGTAAAGTTGATTAATCACTGAAGAAGAAATTGATGTATTTACCCACCATCGCACCTCCTTTTATACCAAGTTCTCACACAGAAAAATAATTTATCGTCCGCAGGCCAATTTCTGCCATGATAAGAGGACAGCAATGAAATCTCGTAAAGCACAGCATATCATCTGTAGCACTATGCACGGAAATATGACGCATATGAAATGACCATTGAAAAGTAAATTGGCGAGGAAAGATAAGTAAAAGTGCAAGTCGCGGTGTGATCGATAAATTAAACAACTGCCGCCACTGCCAATGGGCGACGATATCATCGTCTACATCATACGCCGCTATACTATCTATTCTTTTATTGCCTTTCATAAAATAACCCTTTTCCTATTATTGTTTGCATAGATTTATCATAAGTCAAAATTTAGCAACAGACGCGACGTCAATATCATAATTTGCCTGTGCACTTCCCGGGAAACATATAAGCGCGACATTTGCGTGACTGCCATAAAACATGATACATTGATAATTTACAGCGATTTACAATTGGCGCGGGGATTCACGATGCGGCCTGGCGCTGGAGATCGGCGAAACCGTCCAGATACTGGAGGAGTGCGCCGGTTGGTATCGCGGCTTCACCACCAAGAACCGCTCCATGAAGGGTATCTTCCCGCAGTCCTACATTCATTTGAAGCCATGCAAAGTGGACAACGAGGGGCTCTTCGAGAGCGTCGTGCCGCTGGAAGATCCCGTCGTGCGGGAAGTCACCTTGGTGCTGCGCGAATGGAACGAGATCTGGAAGCGACTCTTTGTGGTAAGCATAACTCTACTAAAGATGCCGATCAGTCATCGTAATGGATATCATGATATTTGCATATATTTTAGGAGCGCGAAACGTACAAGTTCGACACCGTTGGAAAAGTGATGCGCGATCTGTTGGAATGGAGGCGACAATTGGTATCAGGCACATTAACACAAGATCAAACTAAAGAACTGAAGCTGAAGATCATCGCAAAGATTGATTGGGGCAATCGGTAAGTACCACATATAAGTTATTTGCTTGGAATTGCGTATTAAATTGCTATGAACCGCTATGAACTACAATCTATAACGATATTGTTTTGGATAAGTCATGAGCTGTATTGTAAATCGTTTGTATTTTATTGTCGGCATTTAGTCGCTAAAATATCTTAATTGTTACATTAAAATACTCTTACAGTCTTAACAATAGCAGATGAACCTTAATACATTATAAAAGCATAAATTTGCCTATTATAAAAGATAGTAAGAAATACGAAAATTGTAAATTAAAATTGTTAGCTCCTCTGAAATGAGCTTCTCGTAATTCCGGGACAGTCCGGCTAAATGCTAAATGCTTCAATAATCACAATAATTCTTATCTACTACGAAACGATCCCCAGCATTCTTCAGCCGCTTGTGAATCGTACGAAAATTCGAGAATCCTAATTCCGATTTAAATAGTTAAGGCGAGAGATCTAACAAATACTATGGCGCTCGAAATATTTATATATGCAGGCTAGTGTTGCGCTATCATCAATAGATTCGTATCCCTTACGTTTCGGTTTCTTTTCCAAATTTTTGAATCTCCGGATAGATCGGGCTCATCTCGAGCGTGCTCGGCGCCGACGGCATATTGCTATTGCTGCCGTAATTCAAACGTCGCACCAGTTCGTCCAATATCTCGCCGAACACCATCAGATTCATGTTCTGGCCCAGAAGGTGCAAGAGCAGGAAGTCACCAACCTGCGTCTTGCGAATGATCGCGTCGACACCCTGCGGCGTGCCGAATCGGAAGCGGCGCTTGAGAATGGTTTCGCGTGTCGTGGGCAGCAGCACCACGGCGGTCGAGTAGACCAACGCCAGGCCGGAGAGCACGGCCAGGATAATGAACCAGAACCACAAGAAAATGTAGATCTTTTCGTTGAGAATGTTTAGTGCGAGCACGCACATGGCGTCATGCGTTTGAATCGAGCCGGACGCACCATACTTGTGGAACGAGCACTTGGTGATGCGCGGAAACACTTTGATCATCGGATCGGTACGATTCTCCTGATTCATGTTGGAGAAGTTGATCACTTCCGCGCCGTAGCTCAAGAAGGTGCCGCCCAGGAATTTGTCCGTCATGAATATATTCACCATCTGCAAGAGGCGCGTGTCATTAGCATGCGTGCTGTACCGTTATTCGTGCCATATACGTACCACATTGATAAAGTTCAGTCCCTCGCAGAGGAAATAGCCAAATGCGTAGGTGTTGTGCAGATGCAAACTTTCGATGATGTACTGCACGAGACGGCTGACGCGATGCGAGCGATCCTCTTTGTTACCCACCATCGCGCCGCGCATACCATCCGATATCATGCGTATTTTGCCCTCTTCCCATGTCTTCCACACCCAATGGGGTAGATAAAAGAGTACGCCCTAAAATCCATAATCCCATTACGGCAATGAAAGCGCAAGTTCGTGTGTCCCATTCGTTACCTGGAAGAACAAGACGAAGGGCACCCACTGGTAATAGCTGTGATAGGCTTTATCCTGGTTCTCATTTCCTAGACCGGGGAATGCGACGTGCGATTGTTGCTTGTGCAATTCGTTTGGCAATGTAAACGTATACGTAATCCAACAATACGTGTTTATCACATGTATTGGAACGCCTCCGTCGTTGATGCATTGGATCGGCTCGCCTACATATCGAAAAAGTGCCAATGCAATCAATTTAAATAGCAAAAATCAATTGTGCACGCATTGACAAAATATATGCATTCATAAAATGCAACTTTGTTTTATGTTCGTTTTGCCACGCGATAATGAACGTACCGATTAAATTGTTGGCGGTAACGATGATGCAGCAGCAGAATAATATTGCCGATGTGATCCGGTAATGGGCTCTGAACACCATATTATCTATCACGGCTTTGTCGACTAAGTAGCGGACTTTTACAAAGCCCGCTACTGCGGAAACCATACCAAAGACGGACATGATTGTTGATTATTCTGCAAAAAAATATTTCGATTAAGTGACGATCTATTATATAATAATTCAATTATGACTTATCACCAAAGGAGTTAATAAAAGTCAATGCAATTTATCGCGGATTAAGGTCAAAATATCTACAAACTGAAGTTATTCCGTGCGTGAAACGCTTTTCCTATCAACACACCATCCACACTATCATTTCAAAGGTCACGTATAAAATTTGCTTAGATTTTGATTTGCAAAACCAAAGTTGCTTAACTCATATTCACGTTTGTATTCGATCCAATTGTCCTCTTTTTAACTTTGTAGTTATTTAAACAATTCGAAATGTTAATTGTATATTGTTTATTGAACAGCGACCATTGAAAAACTTGCTCATTTGTTTGATTTCTTCAATGGAATTAATGAGTCATATCCATCCTGACTTGTTTCACGTTGTTATGCAATTGATGAGCCACATAAATAGTGGATGAATTTATCTCCCCCTAATGCAATCTGCACTTTATTCTACGCCGCACACCAGGAGCAACATGCGTTACCAACAATTACATTGCGCAATTGCGCGACCTTCAAACGTTTTACTATCGCATTAGTTTTTGCAATTGCAGTATGCGAAATGCATTTGCAATACACCAGCAAGTACTAAAACTTAGCGAATATAAATATGCAAGATATTTAATGTGACATATGAACTTGCATTCTCTTTGATTTTAAAAATATAAAGGAACAAAGGCTTCATCTTGCATCTCGAATTTGAAAATCGTATGAATCATCCACCGGATTTCGATGAAAACCATGAATAATAAAATAGGATTTCGGAATACATCTCGGATTCGCGACGACATTCCATCGGTTTTATCTCACAGACTAAAATGCTTGTGTTTTAACAAATTCTGCCGCTTGCTATTGCGTATTCTCTGTTCATTTGTATAACGCACACGTGACGAGGTTTTATACCTAGCCACAATTATTGTCGTTGGAATTAACCGTTCCGCTGCGAGAACATAAAATTCATATCCGCGTTAAGTCACGGCATGCACAACATTATGTAGTTAATATTTTTACCAGCAAACCTACTTATTGTTAGCTATGTCTCCATGTTGAAATTTGGGAGTTCGATAACACGCAGCCTGCGCGATACGCAACGTTTTTGTTGAAACTTCGAATATAGAACACAGCGGCACAGCCTTATTAGACGGCTGCGTGATTGTCACAATTGCTTTAAATTGAAACGAAAACATCAGGGTCAAAGCATCACATAGCTGGCACGGTTTTTCTGCGTTCTGCCATGTTTTACCTACATCTGCGCGCTCTGTGGCGTGGTAATATTGCATCGACTTTCATTATCCGACATCGGTTAGTATTGAGTAGGAAAGTACGCTCGGAACGTATTTCAGCGCCTAGTTGGCGTTGTAATACATGCCCAACGTGTGCACATTTACCTTTGTCCCTTGTCTCTTCGAGCAAAATATAAATGTTATATCCCAAGCGTTCCGGCGCACAAAGCAATCTATCACAGCACGTTGGATATCGCGAGAGGCGTGGGAATAGTCAAATAGAAATGTACACTACACGCTAAGAGGATTTGAAGTTACTTATTACGATATTTAAAGCGATTTATATATACGATGGAGATTAGGAATGCCGACGTTTAAAACATCTTGTTCGTGCGACCCAACGTCGCCGTCGCAAACACACAGCGCACTAACTAACTACTGGCAGCCGCCGTGAGCGTGTGCATGCACACACCAGCAAACTGATGAGAACCTTTGTTAAGTGGGGGCCTGCTGGTGATGCCGGGGCGCGCTCTTTATTCCGCATGCGTTCATCGGCAATGATATGCGCCTCGTCGAGCCGCGTGCCGACCACCATGTTGTAAATCTTGTTCTTGTAAATAGGAATGGGCTCTTAGAACCAGATGAAGAAGGTACCCATTACCCAATATGCACATCGGCGTTAAAGCCTTTCCATTCATTTCATGGCGTTTGGATATTTTCGAAGAAAAGAATAATGCCCTACCGCCGCGCCGCCATTAGCGCAAAGTCAATACGCATTTGACCGTTATTCGCTTGTTGCGTGTTTATTTTGAAAACAAATGTTTTCGAAATAAATCAATTTGATTACTTAATTACTTGAGGGTACCCAAACGAATGAATGCCACACCCTCCTAACATCCCCCTTGACCGCTTGCGTCACGAAGATGATTTGAGGGATTTTAGATTATTTGGAAAGTTTGCACACCCCCACCGTGCTGTGAAATTTCGACGACGCGTCTGAAGGAATATACATATTTTGATAAGCGAGCGGTCGCGCGCGCGCGCGGTCGCGCAAAACGCTCAAGACGAGTAGTAAGGTAGTCCGGTGGAATGTTCGCAAGTGGTTGCCTCTTTCTTCTTCATCTAGCTCCCACAAGTCCGGGACCTATTGTTGTGTGTGCCCGCCGCCAGCACACCTTCTCTGCCTACCGATAATCCACTGTTACGGGGACTGACTCACCTGTGTGAGAGAGTATGGTAATAACCGGTCTGCATACCTAAAGAAGTACCTACAGTACAGTCGCCGAGATTTCATAAGAGTGTGAGAGCGCCCGCCGCCCGACATGAGAACCACACTCAGCGCGCGCGACGACGACGACGAGTTGGCGCTGAGCGACATGCGCACAGGACCGGTCTTACCGATTGCCGATCTCTTGCGCGCGCGCTCGCTGGTGCACGCTTTATCCTCCTTCTCTTCATTTTACACCTCAAAGCACCGAAGGCATCGATCCGATGCATATAGATTCTTTAATGTAGCTCATAGCTACCTGTTTGCGGTGTGACTTATTCGACGGAGAAATCTTTGAAATGCCCTCCGCCTTACTCTTTCACTCACTTGTTGCAACAAAGGAGACCGCAATTTGTTGCTAATCGGCAAACTGCGCAAATACCATGCAACTTGCTGAATCAATTATTATCCGGGAGCCATGAAAAATCACGTGAATGGAAAACTCAACTGCGTGGTGTTGCGCCGACACGAAAGTGGAACACAGCGAGCGCATTGCTTAAGACGTGTTGATTTTATCATTATTATTATCATTTCATTTGAAATAGCTCTTGATATATACGCTCGCGCGCGCCCGCGCCAGGTAGTGCGCCATGACGCCATGATTGATGTGCTCGCGCCGAAGTGGTTTCCATGATTCTCCTTTCGCGTAAGCTGGGGAGTGTGAAAGCGTGTAAGAGAGGGAGTCCTCCGTGGCATTAAGCAGGAGCGAGGCGTTGGAGGAGTTGATGAAGTCGGAATAAATATAAGACAAATTCAAAACGAACCCGATCGCAGGTATAAAGCGCAAGATTAAACAGATACACGGCGCGCACAAACCAGCCAAGCTATTTGAAATACAATACAATTTGGTCTCATTATCGTCCTCATGAGAACCACATCCTCTTTTGCCGGTGCATTATCGATATGTGGTTTCTACGTTTGCGGTGCCTTTGTCTTCGCTTGCTGCTGCTGCTGCAGGCGCGCGGCTTGCGTTTAAAGTCATTTATTGGAATCGCAGGTTCGATTCGCGTTCAGGCGGTTCGTTGAACTCAGGGAAGGCTAACGTATTCATTACATTTTACACCGTGTCAACTGCATATTTTATTAGGATGGGCCCATGACCTCTCTCTCGCGCACTGCACTGTCTTCGCGCGACCATATGCGCGAGCGCACTCGAGAGCCATACGCAACGCAACATATATACGTCTTCAGAATGCGCAATCTACGCTATTTGCTCCTACATAATGCACTCTAGCTAGCGAGCGAGCGCGCCGCATCGTGAATATTTTCTCAAGCGTTGTGTGCCGCGCGCACGACCACGACGACGACGATGACGACCACGACGACGGCGGCGGGCGTGTGTGTGCATGCGCGAGACGAGCTCGCGAGGAGCGTTGGGAGGCATTTTACGTGGCTGCCGCCGCCGTGGCCCCGGCCGGCGGTCAGTTCACCAGCATAATTATATTTTCCAATGATATATTGTTTATGGATTGAGTCATAGCGTAAAAGTTTACAATGCGTAACCTACTTAAATGATGACGTTGATATGAAAATGATTTTGATTGTTGGATAAGTTTTGAATATACACACGCCATTGCATAAAAATGTCCCGTTTTCCAAAGCAAACTTGGGCTGGATTTAGTCCCACGCCAGGGCGCGCAAATGGTTGATCCCGACTCGATGTCAGTGGTGGAGCTGCATCATGTGCACGTGCTGAGCGCGGAAAACTCCAAAGGAGCATCTGTATGTGTTTGTTTTTCTCACACACCCCCGCGATGCAATTTTATGAAATGTACGCTGACTTTCAGGCGCGGGGCACAATTAAGCGTAAGGAGGCGAAGAAAATACTCACACACCATGTGTACTTTTGCATACGCGATTTTGGCCATCATATCGGTGAAGACACGGAGATCTATTTCTCGCTGTTCGACGATAAGAAGCACCGATATATTTCCGAACGGTTCCTAGTCAAAATATCCAAAGAAGGCTTTTCGAATTACATCGAGAAATTGCATAGTAACTGCACGATTTTCACCGATTTGGGCAACGCCGATCTGAGCAAAGACATCTACATCGTCGCGCACGTAATGCGCATTGGCAAAATGCTCTACTCGGAGAGCTCGCGCAAGACTGATAAGAACGTGGCGAACCAGCAGCAGGTGTTCAAGCGGCCGCATGGCGTCGCCGTGCAGAATCTGGGCGATCTGCTCATGCACAAGGAGGGCGAATCCGATGAGCGCGAATTCACGCTGAAGATTTTCCAATGCGAAGAGAAGGACTTTCATCAGTTGCATGAGAATTTAATCAAGCAGTTGGGCAAATACAGTCCGCTTTCATGCCAACCGAACTACGGTATTGTCATTTCGCTGAAAATGCTCCACGGACAGCTATCGCAGATCAAAGAGGATACTCCCTTGCTGTTCAAGAACATCTCCATGACCAATAAGTTGGGCTTTGCCGACGTGATTATGCCGGGCGATGTGCGCAATGATTTATACTTGATATTGGAAAAGGGCGAGTTTGAGCGCGGCGGCAAGTCCACCGGCAAGAACATCGAAGTGACGATTATCGTGCTGGACAGCGAAAAGAATGTAATTAAAAACTGCCTGTGGGGCGCTTCTGGTTGCGAGGGTCACTCCGAATACACGTCGATGATCATTTACCATCACAACTCACCGGCGTGGGCCGAGAACGTGCGGCTGACGCTGCCGATCGACAAGTTTGCCGGCGCGCACGTGCGACTCGAGTACCGGCATTGTTCAACGCGTGAAAAGAATGATAAAAAGCTCTTTGGTTTCTCGTTCATTCGCTTGATGGACAAGGATGGCGCCGCCGTGCATGACTCCAATCACGAGCTATTCATCTACAAGTGCGAGGACGCACAGAAATTGGAGAACTGCGGATATCTTATGCTGCAGGGACACGCGCGCGACCTGGAGGGCAATCAGGATTCGGGTGTGTTCAATCGCAGCCATAAAGAAGTCGTCTACGTGAAGACGCTGCTATGCTCAACCAAACTAACGCAAAACACGGATTTGCTATCGTTGCTGCGGTGGAAGTCGCATCCGGAGAAGATTCAAGACTCGTTGCAGAAAGTGTTGCGCTTGGGCGACGAGGAGTTGGTTAAATTTCTGCAGGACGTATTGGATGCGCTCTTTGCTCTATTCTCCACGGAGGAAGGCAATTCGACGGCGCACAGTGGATTGGTCTTCCACGTGCTGGTCTCCATTTTCAGTCTTCTGGACGAGTCGAAATTTCAGTATTTTAAGCCAGTATTGGATGCGTATATTAAAGATCATTTTGCAGCTGCGCTGGTCTATAAGTATGCACAATTATACGTTAAAATTTCAGTCAAATGTATGTATCAAATCCAATTTTAGAGGCCTACTGACCAGTGTCCAACATTGCGCCGACTGGGTATTATCATTCGAAAAGCAGCAGCCGATTTTGAAATGCTTCAAAAGTCTGGAATCGATTTTCAAATTGATTATACAGAGCCGATTGCTGTTTTCGCGTGCGAGTTGCGGACAATTGGAAGACAGTTTCCGCAGAGATTTGAACAGCGTTTTCATAGCGCTGAACAATATGCTGCGCCATACGGAGATTGCAATCATCAGCTCGCAGATGGAACTGCTAAACAATATCGGAGTTGTTTTTGAGCATCTGATAGATATTTTACCCATTTTGGAGGTCACCAAATTGGCCAATACGATGTTGGATGCGCCGCGTGATGGCGAAGCTCAGCTCACTAGAGCGAAACTGTTTTTCATGAAGACATTGATGCAGGGGAAACTTTTCCATGACGATGGTAATGAGTGAAAGTTTCCACAAACCAACCAATGTGTAAATTAATCGATGCTTTATAGAATCCCGCAATGTGCTGCTAACACATGTCTGCAAACATTTGCGCAACCATTTGATTCGTCGCGAGGAGCTGCGCCTTTGCTCCGATATTTTGGCCGAAATACTGGGCTTTTTGTTTAAACAGCGCAAGCAAGCCGAAGAACTGGGCAAGATCAACAATTGCATTCACCATGACGTCGACACGCTGTGTATTAGCACTTTCGATGTCATCATTAACACCGTGCTGGTGATAATAGATAAAGATACTCTTGTCATTGTACGTTACCAGCTAATTGCTAATATCGAATGAAATTTTAATCAGTTTTTGTTACATAGGGCGGAATGGTAGCTTGTCTTGTGGGTTTGTTGCAATTATTGGACGAATTCCACTACAAGCGTCTGTGGGAGACATTTATGGGTCCAACGCACGATCGCAAGCCATTGAAAGATTTCCTGATGCGTGTCTTCTTAGTGTTCCGCAATCTAGTCAAGCAGCAAGTGTTTCCGCCCGATTGGCTCATCATCCGCATGGTCACGAACAATGTGATGCTCAAGTCGTTGCAAGAATTGGCGCAGCCATTGGCTTTCAAGTTCCTCGATACGCGCGGCGGCTATTTTGACAGGGAATTGTGGACTAGCTATTTTAATCTGGCTGTCGACTACTTGACACAATCTTCCTTGCAATTGGAGCAGTTTTCGGAAGTCAAACGCGAGAAGATTATCGAGAAATACGGCGACATGCGAGTGCTCATGGGATTCCAGATCTTATCGATGTGGTCCCAGTTGGGCGAGCATAAGTTGCATTTCATCCCATCGATGGTGGGGCCTTTCCTTGAGGTCACATTGGTACCGGAAATCGAGCTACGCAAGGCTACGCTCCACATCTTTTTCGATATGATGGAATGCGAGCAGAGATCACGCGGCAACTTCCGTCAAGTGGAGAGCGAACTCATCGACAAGCTGGATATACTAATCTCGGAAAATAAGGGCGATGATGAATATCGACAACTATTTAACACAATGTGAGTACTATTTCGATGGTATGCGCACCTTAACAAAACTTTGTAACATTTAGATCTATTACTAACATCCAATCATCTTACTCATTTTCACGCACTCATTAATTAGGGAACATCTAAGCGCAGTGTAAGTAGTTTCATAATACCTCTTCAATCATTCACTAGTTGAACATTTTCCCTGTATTGCACTATTATGCCTTGTGCGTTATGCGGCGTGAAAGACGTGATTTATTCGTTTGTAGGCTGTTGGATCGGGTGCAGGCCGAAGACCCGACCTGGAAGGATAGCGGCGCGGCGTTCATTAGTTCGGTAACGCGACTGCTGGAGCGCCTGTTGGATTATCGCAGCGTGATACAGGGCGACGAGAATCGCGATAAGCGCATGTCCTGTACATTCAATCTACTCAATTTCTATAAGAATGAGTTTAATCGGAAGGAGATGTATTTGCGCTACATCTATAAGCTGCACGACTTGCATCTGTCCGCGGAGAATTACACCGAAGCGGGTTTCACGATGAAACTCTACGCGGATCAATTGAGCTGGACGAATCAATTAATCATGTCTGATCCGCAATACAGCGGGTACACGGAGTGCAAAGTGAAGGAACAGCTATACCGCCAAATTATTAATCATTTCGATCGTGGAAAGGTGCGTAATGGCATGGATGGCTTTAATCGCAGCATACATGAATGTGGAAATGTTTGCAGTGTTGGGAAAAGGGTATTCCATTGCTCAAGGAGCTCGCACACCTCTTCGAGACGCAAATCTTCAACTATCGCGCGCTAAGTGATATTTTAAAACTGGAAGCGAAATTTTTTGATAACATTTTACAACAACTCCGTCCGGAACCGGAATACTTCCGCGTCGGTTTCTATGGACTTGGGTTTCCACTCTTTGTACGCGTAAGTACAATATTAATTGACAATTAATTCGATACTTTTACGGTTACGTTTCTGTTGTTGTAGAATAAACAATTTGTATACCGAGGCTTGGAATATGAAAGAATCATAGCGTTTACGCAACGACTTCAAACTGAATTTCCATCGGCTCAACTACTCACTAAGAATTCACCGCCTGATGAATCCATAATCAATTCCGATGGACAATGTATGATGACAATGTACTACATAGATTTGGAGCTAAATAATTACTTTTTAATTTGCAGTCATTCAAATAAGCAATGTGAAGCCGATCCCCGAAACCAATCCAATCATATTGGCTGCTGATATACCTCAGGAAATCGCAAGGTTCTATCATTACAACGACGTAATACGTTTCCAGTGTGATAGACCCGTGCACAAAGGCATTGTCGATAAAGAAAACGAAATCAAGGTAAATATGCAAAAGTAATCATTTGAATACGTGCTCATCAATGAAATCTTTAGACTCTATGGATTGAGAGAACAATACTGGAGATTGAATGCCCATTGCCCGGAATATTGCGTTGGTTCGAGGTGATTGATCGCAAAACGGAGGAAATCCCGCCGGTTAAATACGCATGCGAGACGATGCAGGGCGTTGAAAAGGAACTCAGACTGCTAATTACGATTTATAACGCGGACCACAGACGGAATCTGAATCCGTTCACAATGCGTCTGCAAGGCATAATCGATGCTAATGTGCAGGGCGGCATTAGCAAATACCAACAGGCGTTCTTCACTCAGGAATTCGCTAAACTTTTCCCGGAGCACATGAATTACGTGTACACACTGAAAAACATGATCCACGATACGATGCAGGTACGCGAATGCGACTTAATAATATATCCAGCAAATTAACTTATGAATATGTATAAAGGTCATAGAGGATGGACTCTCGCTGCATGGTGCATTGGCACCCACCGGTGTGCAACCACTGCATCAGCGCTTGCTGGAGCGATTTGCGCAATTAAAACAAAGCCTGGGCATCATGGGAAAATTGAAGCGGCAGCAATCCGAGAGCATTGTTAAGTATGTATGTGAGTTCAATGTTGGCCAACTTTGACTGATCGATGTTTCTCTGTAGTACTCCCTTGCCGCCCGTACCGACTGATAAACGATTAGCAGACAATCAAAGCAATCGGTCTTCCAATTCAAGCGGCAACTACGGACACTTGGTCGAACAACCTTACACCGACAACGACGACCATTACACCAAGCCGATGGTTAGCTCCGTTCGCGTTGTAGACTATGGCAATATTTGAATGCCGCTTGATGTGCCTGCCGCCTGCCTGTCCGCAATTCTAGCAACATTAACCGTACTAATATACATGGAGACACTCAGTGATATTGTTGATTTTATGTTTGTTTAGAAGATAGATTGTTGTTTCATTTCTGTGAATAATTACACGACATTGTTACTAACATTTGCATGATGACTATATGCGACAACGAGTATCCGATTGCATTGCATGGCTCGCCGAATGGTCGATGTTCACTTGTACTTGTTAACCAATGTGCTTTCATTATCCGTTAGGACGTTGACAAGACGACATTCAATCGTGAAAACTTAACACTGCCGATGATGTCGAACTCATCATCGTCGCCATCATCAAGCGCACCGCCCATACCGCAACGTGATGGTCGACCGCGCTCGCAGGGCTATAACAATACTTACATGGAAATCGCCCGCACGCCGACCCGAGGCAGCGCTGACTATTCAAGTTTGCCACCAATTAAATCAAGGTATACTTCATGCTTCATACTTCTTTAAACCGGAATACATGTTAATTGCAATTTTTTAGGGATTCGGAGGGTAATGATATCCCGTTACCGCCAAAACCCACGCACACTCGGGAGCGTTCCTTGACCAAGCCACCGTCGCCAAGACTTCTGCGCCATTCGATATCGACGCCCACCGAAGCGACCACCCCGCAGCGCAACTCTTGGCCGGAGGGCGCGTTCGAGGAGGCGCCGCCGCTTCCGCCTCGATCGCACACACCCGATAAGAGACCGCCGGCGCTGCCGTCCGAACCGCCACCCAACATACCCAAGCGCGGTCATAAGAAATCAACGCCGTCGGTGTTTAGCATCGAATCCATTGTCGACATCGAAGAGTCCACGTCCGAACTGAGCAACTCGATCAATCACACGGAGCCCGAGGATCATGACTTGCGCGATTCGGGTATCAGCGTTACGGATCACGCGACGTTGAATAATTTCAATAATACGTGCTACGAAGATTTCGATTTGCGCGTGCATCAACAGGAGTTGAACATCAATCCGAATGCGGAGCGCAGTCCCAGTAAAGTAGAGAGCCCGCCGCCGATACCGCCGAAATTCGGCAGCTCCAGCCTTGGGTCGAGCACCGAATTCGGCAGTCTCGAACGCAAGCGCGGCGATTCGATCACGTCGATGGGCGAAGTGGTGCCGCCCGAAAATTACGCAGTGCCCAAATTGAAGAACGAAGAGAGTGAAGAAACAATGTAA
Source organism: Myllaena sp. GC000078 (assembly GCA_030264135.1). Taxonomy (NCBI): domain Eukaryota; kingdom Metazoa; phylum Arthropoda; class Insecta; order Coleoptera; family Staphylinidae; genus Myllaena; species Myllaena sp. GC000078. The sequence continues at coordinate 8,689 of JARJDR010012334.1, read as the reverse complement.
TAATATCAAAGAGGGCATTGCGAATTTTGCTATTGCTTTAGTGTACATGTAGTTTTAATCACTTAAACCACACTGCATATCCATGAAGACTATAATTTGTGTCATAAGTCAGAATTTTCGTATGATTGTCGCAATCATGAATTTCATTCCATGTGAATCATTTCCATTTCTAACGTAAATCATATTTAATCGTCGATAGGAGTTGATTAGCGCTAGTGTTAGGCCATAAATTTAACGGTAAAATCAAGTAAACATATTCTAATTTGTAAAAACTGGGGCAACGCCCTTGATTGTGCCAAAATCTTTGGTACATTATATACTAATTGATTGTGAACTATGTGAAAACTATGTACGAGGTAACAACGTCAACGAAGCAAACCGGAGCCACAACAAAGGAATATTTATATTTAGCAACATTTTATCTATACTATTTACTATTGATATATATTTGTAATATTTAATTATTTTTATATACAAAGAAGTTTTGTGAGTTTAGTGCAATTTACGGCACTACAACTATTCTTATAATTACTTGTGTATGTCACACTGTTATGTGAGATTTTCTAGAACAAGCAACTCGTCAAAACCAACCAGCAACAAAGAAGAGCGAACGAAGATTAAAAAAAAACTATGTATTCATATTCAAAGTAGTTGATGAAATTATACATACTAGTCATAAAAATGATATTTATATTTTAATCTCTATTTTATACCATAAGGGAGACCAAGTATTTTATTTTTATGTAGATACCGGATTGAGATGAGCAATGCGAGTGAAATTAATCAAGAATCGTAAACTGTTTAGGCATTAAGTAAATGATTATGTAAATCAAATACATGTAGTCAAATGAAATATACATTCATAAAAAGACGATTCTTAATTAAGCTTTTTTTGGAAATATTTATATTTAACTTACAATCTGTTATCATTATCAAATCTTAGTTAAAACATCACTACATCTAGCTGCAATACGAAACTTGACCAACTTATCTGCCCTCGTCGGACCAATATTAATCATTGCAATGTTCTTTTTCTCCTCAACAGCTTGTAAAATAATTCGGTAACTTGAAAATACTTGCAAACTTGAACCAAGCACAAGCAATGAATCACAATTGTGGATGTTCTCTTGAACTTTTATCACAGTTGATTTTGGCACACTATCACCAAAGAATACAATATCAGGTTTCAAATCTGCATTGCAGTTTTTACATTTGGGTGTTTGAAATTGTGCTACAAACTCCTACAAAGAATCAATGTTGTTGAAGAGCATATGTATTAACAAAGTTTATATCATTTACCATAGGTATTTCCACATCGCCATCGGGACGAATCATGGTAGCGATATTAATTTCAGTACAAGTATTTTGCTGCTTCAACTCCTCTTGCACAGAGTGCCTATCAGTTTGATAACCACAGGTTGTGCACAGAACTCTATATGCACTGCCATGCAGTTCAATTACATTCTGACTTCCTGCTTTCTGATGCAAGTTATCCACGTTTTGCGTGATAACACAACTCAAGGGGCCCTGCTTCTCCAAGAGCTGCAGTATTCTGTGGTTGTCATTGGGGAGAACTTTCGAAAATCGCTCCCATCCGACGAAGTTTCGGGCCCAATACCTTTGCCTTATATGGGGATATTTGACAAACTCTTGATACTGAATGGGTTTGTGATTCGTGCGAGCGTATAAGCCCACTTCTTCTGATCGATAATCGGGAATGCCTAAACGAAATATCGGTCTTATCAATTGAATTCTATACTTTTTCAAGACTTTATACCTGATTCTGTCGAAATACCAGCGCCAGTTAATGCAATGAGATTTTTCGCTGCATAAACGAAATCTTTTAAATGCGCCACGTCTTTTTCATCGGCGGGTTTATGTTTCGGGATAAATGAAGAATTCGCGCGATGCAATTGCAGTAGTTTATTACGAAACATTTTACAAGTTCAAGGAATTGCGTAAAGTTTCGCCACATGAGCGGTTTTTGGTTATATTATGCAAATCGGTCCCAAAGAGTTCAATCAGATATCAATTAAAGTATTTAATGATCAAGATAAAAGTAGATAAGTAAAATGAAAGTGTGCACAGCTAAATGTGGCAGAAATGCAATACTGAAGGTAATTTGATCTGTTTTCTTCCGACAGCATACTTAGAACAATGTTATTTATGTTTCTAGAGGCCCAAAACAGGAGATACCCTCTGCAAAGAATGCTTTTTTGAAGCATTTGAAAATGAAATCCACTTCACAATCACACGAGGCAAATTATTTACACCAGCCAGCACAGTGGCAATTGCAGCATCTGGTGGCAAGGATTCCACAGTGCTAGCACATGTTCTAAAGAAACTCAATGCCAAGTATAATTACAATTTAAATCTTGTCTTGCTATCTATTGATGAGGGCATTACAGGGTACCGCGATGATAGTTTAGAAACTGTGAAGCAAAACCGAGATGATTATGAGATGCCCCTTAAAATTTTGTCCTACAAAGATTTGTATGGCTGGACAATGGATGAGATTGTAGCTGCAATTGGCAGAAAAAACAATTGTACATTTTGTGGGGTGTTTAGAAGGCAAGCGCTGGACAGAGGAGCAATGCAATTGAAGTGCAATTATCTAGCAACAGGCCACAATGCAGATGATATTGCTGAAACTGTGCTGATGAATATCTTAAGAGGCGATCTGGCTAGGTTGAAGAGATGTACTGCTATTGTCACAGATAGTGGTGATGGTATACCAAGGGTCAAGCCGTTGAAGTATGCATATGAGAAGGAAATTGTGATGTATGCATACTTTCAAAAACTAGTCTATTTTTCAACTGAATGCGTGTTCGCTCCAAACGCGTATCGGGGGCATGCTCGTGTATTGCTGAAAGATTTGGAGAAGCTGGATTCAGCCGTTATTATGAACATCATCCAATCTGGTAATTTTCCATATTTTTTGCAATGTTCCAGATTTAATTGCACTTTTTGGTTCTAGGCGAATCATTGTGCGTCTCAGAAACTGCAACCCTGCCGAAACTTATGAAATGTGAACGTTGTAATTATGGATCTTCTCAAAAAATTTGCAAGGCTTGTACTTTACTGGAGGGTTTAAACCGCGGTCTGCCCAGGTTGGGCATTGGAAAGTCCAGCCACGCAAAGAAATTGCTGGAATCAACGTCGCAAGAATGCGACGACACCAAGGTCTCTTGCTGTAGCAAAAACAATAAATGTTGTAGCAATTCAACATCAACATAATAAAACGCAAGTTACAAGTTTCCTTTAACATCATTTCTAGTTAATCTTCAATTATTACATATGTACAGCAATATAAAAATATCCTTATGAGCATTATTCCAGATTCAGTAAAACACTTTTTTGAATCGGTAGGTTGCCACTAAGATTTTTAAATACATCCGGAACGGCAGCAGAACTCTAAAAATGTCAAGTAGATAATTAGTAATCGCTATCAAACGCACACATATTCAGTAACTTACTCGATTCATTTCTGGGAAGATTGTACACAAATTGAAGTTGGTCAATGACGCCGGTGGCGGCGGAATTTCCGCATGTTGAATACCACCACCACGATTTGTCGTTGTTGTTGCTGTGCTTCCTCCCAGCGGCAATATAGTGCTAAGATCGCCACCGGATGTTTGTTTATACAAAGGATTCTTGCAAGATGAATACAATTGATTGTGGTTAGGCGGCGGCGGGGGCGGCAAAAAATTCGTATGATAATCGTCAGGTAGCAAAGGGGAATTCATTGAAGGCATTGATAAGAATCCCAAGTCAACCAACGAGTCCTTCTTTTTGCTGTTTTTCGCCTTGGTTGTATTTGCAGGCGTTAACGTCGGTGCAGTCGAACCGAATTGCACGTCTTTGGGTTTTTGCGGACTCTTATGCTTAATTTCACCAACATTCCCTGATGTACCATTATTCTTCAACGAGTTCGAATGAGAAAATATATTCTCGATTGGATTATCAAATATATCCGGCATGAAATTATTGGTTGGCAAATACGTTGTATTCGTCGTCGACGGCATGAACGTATTGTTATAATTACTCGGAAACGAGTTGTTTTGATGGTGATAATTCTGATTGTTTTGCGAGAAATTCTCGTCGATATTATGTGGAAAATACGGTATTAGATTATCTGGTATATAAGGTGGTATCGTTTTAGGATAGTTTTGTTGCTTTGCACCGATAAGACTCTCCGCCGAGTAGCTGCTGATCGGATTCTTATTTCTCTTAGTATCCCAATCCAATTCGTACATTTTGGTGTTCTTATCCTTTTCTTTGATATTCCGCTTTGGGGTATTCTTCGTCGAGGGTTTGTTTACCGTCCTACTACCGCTATTACGTCGATTTGTTATACGCGCCGTTTGCGGTTGAGGAACCGGTGCATCTTTATTGTGATCAACAAGTTGGCTAACGGATAGAAAGTTCCCTGCTTCAAAATTCGGCGGTGGCTTCTTGCCTTGCTTTTTCTTATCAAACGCTTGTGGGGTGCCCGCGGGCGTTGTGGTACCCAGGGCGAGATCACCGACCAGAGTTGGTAAAGTTGTCGGCGGGAAATTATGCGTTGGGTCTAATAATTGCGGGAGTTTTGTGGGCGACCATGAAAACTGGTGCTCCTCCGCTGCCACATTAGTAGAGCTCTGGTAATCCGGCGCGTAATGCGGATTGGTAGTAAGATAATTATTTTGATGATTGAATTCGGATGAATAGCTCGTTACTTTTGCCGTCACCGATGTGGATGCGGTTGGAAATTGCGGAGCCATCCAGTTCACCATCGATTTGTTATCTTTCGGTCGCTTGGCATTTATGCTCGCGTTAGTGTTGTTAATATTCAATCCGTTAGTGGTGTTCAAATTCCCATTGTAGACGTTACAGTTATTCGTTTCATAGTAATTATTCTTTCCCAGGTGATAATTGTAATCACTTGTTTGATAGTTGTAGTTGCAACTATTATTCACGTACGTGGATTCGTTATAATTCTTAACAAACGACTGAGTTGTCTTTGGCAATTCGAATGGATTAAACGTGTTGTACTCTGGATATCGGTTCGATGTGGCGTTGAAATTAATTCCAGAAGAAACCACCGCCCGCGCACTGGTCGAACCTTGATTATTATCATAAAATGTTTGCTGTTGCGAAGTTGGTAAATTATTGTACACAACTTGTTTGCTCACCATTTGATGACCAGTCTCTGGATTACTAGTATTGCAATTATTTTGTGTGTTGTTCCCAATGCTGCTATTGGTGTTGGCAGCTTTAAGGTGTAAGTGTTTCTTATCATTTAGTCGATAATTTTTGATCACGTTATTATGGGGATTCTCATTCTGATTGCCTCTATTATCATACCCCGGCTTAATAGATTTTGAAATAGTTGTCGAACATTTTGATTTGCTCACTGTTACCGTTGTGGATTGTACAACTGCGGCAGTTGTTAGATTAACACCGGGTCCCTCTAAATTCTCAAAGTTGTTATACAAACTATTGTTGAAGAAGTTGAAGTTATCCAAATTCATGATACTAGGCGTTAGATTATCAGCACTATTCGGTACCACCTTCTGGGTGGTTTCCAAATTACCGATTTGCAATAACGTAGGTGTGCCATGCGGACTGGTGGTTTCTTCCTCCATAACTTCCGATACCTTAACACCAGTAAAAGACGAAACGAGTGGAAATGCGTTAAGAAATGCCGCCGTTGGCGAAGTTGATTCGGGATTTTGACTGCCTTGTACTTGAAGTGTAGCGAAGATATCGTTCGACAACTCCGAATGAAGATTTAATTCCTGTTGGTCGTGTAATTGTGCTACCGCATGAGGTATGCTCGTATGAATTTGATTTTGAACCTGTTGCCGTTGTTGAATTGCTGGCGGAATTTGAGTAGAATTGGTGATTGGTTTCTCTTGTACGCTTTGTAATGTCCTTGGGTGGATCACATTTGATTTCGGTATTTGGTTTTGTAGCTTTTGGTGCATTTGATCATGCTGTGTACAATTCGCTTCAATTTGTTTCTGTTCAAATTGCATTTTGTTAGTTACAACATTTTGTAAACTTTGACCATTATCAACAGTTAAAGTATTGGAATCTTGCATATTCTGTTGTGTTTGGCTTTTACATGCAGTTTTTATCTGCGGTGGCAGAGTCGGAGGTGGCGGTGGATCTTTTATATTCACCTCAGCCGAATTTTCGTTGTCTTTGCAAAGCGTATCGATGGAATAATCCGAATTGATTTTCTTCGGGGAATTTGCTTTATCCTCCGATGTTAATTTCATTTTTTTACCACCTACAGCTTCCCTAACTGTTTGCTTATTGTTAGTATCCACTTTCTTTCGTTTCATTCGTAATGATTTCGTACGTCGCTTGAAGGTCGGTTGTACATTTGGTCTTAAATATGATGATGAATCATAGCGGTGCGCGGGTATCGCTACCTTTGCCCCTTTGCCCTTTGTCAGTCGCCGCTTTTTATATTTTGGTTTTATCATTGCAAAATTGCGCTTTGATTCAGACGACTGAGCCGCATTAGATTGATTTACATTTATATTAGTCTTGCTGCTTTTTAGCATGAAAAGTGTATTGTTTGATGCAGCTGCATTAACAATTACTGGTGGATTTACCAAAGTTTGGGGCTGCACCACAGATAAAATGATACCACCTGCAAATTGTTTGGTTGGCTCATTGCTGGTTGAAAGAATTGGGGCGCTGATAACGTTTTTAACCACTACAAACAAACATGATACAATCTAACATTTGATTATCAATTAAATACTCACCAGTTGTAGCTGGAGATATATTTTGAGTCATATTATTTGATATTATATAATAGGGTTGCACTGGTTGGACATTTGTAATTGTAAACTTTGGACCTCCCACAGATGCTGATGTTACAACCACTGGTTGTGATAGATTTCCTTCCTTAATTTGAGTGTTTTGAACTTCATGAACTTCATCCACAAGTTGTGTGTTGCACTCCAGTCCTCCCTTATCTGCTTGGTTTTCCTCTAACAAGGAGATATAAAAATGAAATATTTGTAGGAACTTCACATACTCTGTGCTTCCAATTTATCTGGGCTGGTTTTCTTTTGTGCAACTTTCGATTGCCGTTTCTCCATCCCATGATCACATTCAGGCGGTATTCGGATGTTTGATTCTTTGAGAAGCTGCACCAATTGCTCATTTCTTGTAATAAGATTATCTACTCGAACTTGCAATTCCTTAAGTTCAATATCTATAATTCAATAAAATAATACATATTTTTGAAGAAAAATTAAGCTCTTAACTCACATTCAAGCTTCTGACTCTGACTCTGAACGTGTAAACAATCATCAACTTTTGCTTTGAGCTTCTCAATATATTCCGCAGATTTCGTCAAAATATCAATCTTTGATATTGGAATAGAAGGATCATAACAGGGCAATAATTTAGTTAACGTATTAAAAGATTCGTTTAGTTTGTTTCTCCGATCTTTCTCCCAGTTATTACATGATATTCTACGCTTGCTAAAATATCAACAAAAATCTTTTTGGAGGTTATATTGATAATTTAATGTTTTTACCCTTTATCAGCAGTCATAGCGCATTAAAATCATATTAAACATACTCCTTGTACTTTCTGCGGTAATTAGACGCTAAATAAATTAATATAAACAGCACAGGAGCTTTAGGAACATGAACTAATAACTCAACACTTGCCACCCAGAGCCACTTTGTCTTCTACTCCACCCCACCCCAAAACCACAATACAGCATCAAGGAACATTTAGGATTGCCAAAATTAATTGCTATCAAATAAATAAACCATTGTCCTCATTATATTAGATGTAAAAGCAAGATTTATTTAAACATTAGTTATACATTTGCATACTGTGCCTAAACAAATCATCTAGAAGTTCCTGCAACACAGAAAAAAATTATCAATTAGTAATCAGTGCAAGACAATAATTGGGTAGCTACATACTTTGACAAAATGCCATCCTTCTTAGTCAAACGCACAATGCAATCATCAGATTCACCCATCCTGCGAATGGCACCACACAGTGCATAGCTCTTGGACTTGTCCGTCATGCGACCGGTGGTTGGGTTCACCTCAACCAAGCTCAACTGAATCGAAGCATGGTCCTTGGCGTGGATGATTCTGTTGCTCGCGGAGCTGCGAATTAAACGTAGTTTTTGAGAATAATTTGTGGTGCTAACAAAGCGGTTATACACGTGTTTTGTCATGGGTATCAACATACCATTTCCTCGGGCAGTACAGATCAACGAATTCTCCAGCTTCGTTTTCCATTGTGGATTCGATAGGCAAACGCTACAAGACAAGAGTAACACTTGAGAATTGTATAGGAGATGTGAATTAACAAGAAAATCGTACTTTTCCTTTGCTGGAAGGCCGCAACGAGGCTGTGCGAGGAAAATGGTTGACGCGAAAAGGAACTTTGATGTGTCACCACTTGACAAGTGCGTCGCTGCAAGTGCATAGATGTCGCACATAAACCTGACATACAATTTCAAATGTTCATAACACAAAAGTACTTCTTACGAAGAGTAACTTGGATTGAGGAGTTTAGTGTAAAATCTGCTTAAACACTTCTCTTAGAAAATTCCTACACATTATCTAAAGAAACAAGATTTCAATTGCAAACAATTCGGAAGGAATGAGGAAAAATTTAGGGACTGTGATCGAGTTTTCTTGACTATTCCAGG
>JARJDR010012320.1:0-19181 GCA_030264135.1 Myllaena sp. GC000078 | reverse complement strand
CCTTCGCGGCGAGCTGAGGCAGTGGCGAACTGGGCTCGCGGCGAGCTGGCCGCGGCGAACCGTCTCGCGGCAAGGACTTCCGCGGCCAGTTAAGCGCGGCCAAACAAGGGGTACCCCAAAATAAAGCAAAGGATACAAATGATACAGTGCCTTAACAACTTTACAAATCTTCACGGCAATTAGCAAATATAATTAAAGACCAAGTAGAAATTGTTGCTATATCAGATGGCAAGTTATTTGTATGATGGGCTGCATAGCGGCAAAACGCGTGATCAACCTGTCATGACGCTCCTTACGCCTTACGCCACGCAGTCGATGGGAGTCATGGGAGTTTTGTAATGCAAAGTACTCGCGACTCGCGGTACTCGCGTACGCGGCGTTGCGTAGCAAACGGCGGAACAAACAGAGCGAGCGGCGAGAGCGCATTCGCCTTGTGTCAGTGTCAGTCTGCGCGCGCGGGGCCGCGATTCCTCCAGCCACCGAGTCCGAGTTCGAGTGTTGGTTGGGCCGCGCTGGCGGGCGAGTTTTTTTCTGTTGCTTCGTTTCGATGGCACATCACATCGCGTAGAATCCGTGTTGTTTTTTTTCCCTCTCGCTCCACCTCCTCCACCGCCGCCGCCGCCACTACTCTCCTCACCTGCGAGTGGCAGCGAGTCCAGCGAGTGTCCCTCCGTCCGGCCGGTGGGCGAGTGTTGTGTGGCGCGTCTCCTCTCCGATGGTGGTGCGGATCACCGGTTTCGTTCGAAATTCATTTCGTGTGCGATTAGGAGGCGGGTGCGACCGGTGTATTGTGTGATTGTGCGGTTCGAATTCGCATCTCCGGCGAAGATGGCTGGCCGCTTGGCTGGACAGACGATCAACGATCGCCTCTTGGCGGCGAAGCATAGCATCGCCGGCCAGGGCCTCGCCAAGTCCGTATGCAAAGCGACCACCGAGGAGCTGATTCCGCCGAAGAAGAAGCATCTCGATTGTAAGTGTGCACACGCCGCTGCGATTGCGTCCATATGCTCTCGCATCCTTATTCCGTGCACGTTCGCCTACAATGCTGCCCCGGCGGGCATCTCCCTTTTTATGACGATGACGATGATGAAAGTAAAACAAGCGAGGCGGGTAATACATACGTGTGTACTACACCTGAGAGAATGAGCCTCCAATTGGAAAGTACATGATTAAAACTATCGGTGCGGTGAGATCTCTTCTCTGGCTCCCAGGCACCCGCCGACCGACGTGCCATAGTTGCCTTCATCCATGTAATAAGTAATAACGTTACACGTGTAATCAGTTTTTCTTATCGTAATCATTTTGGTAACGCATCCACGAGGAACGTTTTATGGTCGATTGACAATTAGAATTGTAAATTTCGTGGCGTTCTTCCACTGGAGTTTACAGCTCTGTTGACTTGTCTGCGCCGGATGATCCATTAGCACATTTATTTGCGTTTGGGTGGCGGCATGGCAATGACGACAGCATTACGACGACAACTTTTTTACCTTCAATTCTTATCGGCGCATTTTTATCTCGATCGGTGAGGGTCCGAACGCACGTAAATTTTTGATAAGTTCCTATTCCGATAGTCTGAAGGTTAATGAATTATAATTATATGCACACAATTGCCATGCTATCTGAAATCTGATAGCTATGTATGTATATATTAAATTTATTGTTAGTTTTCTACCTGTAGTTGGCAGGAATAAACACCGACTTGATTCATATTGGACTCGTTTGGAGTTTTGGACGAGTTGATTGAAATGAATCATGGCTGCATGTATAAGGTTCAATGTGGTGGCGGCGGTGCATGCCTGTTGAAATGGGTACGGTTTTAGGTCAACCAATTTATGGACTGTTTAAAACGCGAAACGAAACACGTTTTCGTTTTCCTACTCGCGATCCTCGCGATCTCACACGGCTTGCTGCTGTGTTAAATGTCAGCTGAAACCGTGGAAACCCATTTCACTTTCGATGCCACTCGTAGGCAATTACGTGGCGCTGCGTAAATATTATTATTCGGCGTAATCCATTTGCGATTAATTTAATTTCACCCATTGAGCGTATGATGAGAACTTTGAGATTTCGAGAAACAAACAAGAATATTGCTCATATCACAAATAGAGTGATAGAACGCAGCGGAAGTGCGGTGACGTAAGGTCGCATCCGTTGCTCATCGATTTGATTTATAATTTTGCATTGAATATGAATGTTTTTGAGTTTGATTCATTTTTTTGTCAATTGTTTCAAAATTTAGGCATTCATTTAAGAATGTTATCATGATTTCCATTCTTACGCCTAGAAGGCGTCCATTGTTTCCAAAAATTGTGCTCAGCAAGAAATTAATTAATTAAATATCATAATGCATTGTTGTACACTTATATGATATTAAATAACGAATGCGTTTAATTAAATAAGTTAATAGGTTTGATATTGGCGCGTATCATGAGAGGGGGTCTTTATGCTAACCTTGATTACAATTGATAAATCAATGCTGCGGTAATTTTCGGGCCGGCGCGAATCGTGACGGATTGTTCTATTATGTGGTGTAGCGATGTGTGCGCGCATTGTGATAACATTGGAGCACATTTTCGAATGCTCATCGTACGGGACGTACGACTGACGCTTGTTTACAATTGGCAAACTGCGAAGAAATTTCGTACATGTCTATTACCGTTACATACTAACACGCAACGTTTAATTAGCGCACGAAAACGAATATTGCGATGTTGGGTTTACGTTTTTATATATGTACATGTTTACTAGTTTGCTAAGTATATAATGAACTCCACTTTTCTAGAATTATATGCACATGGTTTTCATGGTAATGGGTTTCAAGCTAATTCATAAAATTTGCGATTTTTATATACTATTAGTTCAATTCATTTTGATTAAGTTTCCCTGCTTTATTTTCCAAGTCGCATTTTTAACTAACCAACGAATTATAAAGTGTTCGTTTTAATAGGTATATGAATAGCATATGCGTTTGATTTGCATTCGATAACGTTTTGATGCGCTGTTCATTTACTGTCCACGTGGATCTAAATATAAACCCAGCGAGAGTGGAAGGATATGCAGTGATGGACCCCTTTCGAAATTTCAAACCATCATCGCCGCTCAAGTCATAAATGTAAGAATGCGCGCCTATATTAATTTGTTTATCAAGTACTACGTATTTGATTGTGGCGATTAGTAATGCCGAATATAGGCTATTGTTTAATTTCTGGCGTATCGAACAATAGGTTTGGTGTTTGCCGTTAACCAACATACGAAACAGTCGATTAATATAGCTAATAAGCATGCCAATGCAGATATTTGTACAAACATTTTTTCATGCTTTCCTGAAACCTTTCTAAACGGTTACCATGCTAACCGGTGTAATGGGCATGGGTATTGACCTTTTCAAGGTTAAATTGCGTACGAGGCGCAGTCGGCGCCATAATTATGTTTAACGCATTATCCTTACGATTCTACGCGTGATATAAATAATAGCTTTTTTTTGGAACAAATTTGTATATTTAGTCACTTTGACTATGTAACTAAATTGTATGTTGTTTGTTTTACGTGTTCATATGTAGTTTTAAACCAATTTCTATTTGGATTTTGAATCCAGCAAATGACTGATTAATCGCGAATCGTAGTGTTGTTAATAGTTCGAAACCGATATCAACCTGATTGGCTGCACAAATGATTGGCTGTTAACTAAGTGCGACAATTTATGTGATGTCGGGTCAACTGACGGATCATCGATACTGGCGCATCTTTTGTAATAAGCCATCGTCACACATTCATTGCGCCCGCCTCTTATTGTCCCTGCCCGAAACCAATCAACGATGATTTCGTGTATACCACCGCGCGCCGGCGCGAATTACCCTGACCTCCTTTTCTCCGTCAACTTTTATAATACCAAGTTCGATTTTACGCTATAATATAGTGGGTATGTTTATTTGGAACCAAATTTGCAATAGTTTTTGTTTTGTAATTATAGCATTCAACAGTAATTGAACTAATCATTAATTTGTGAATTTTTTTTGCATTAGCAACATGATATATACGAGTATATGTTCACAATAAATATCAAGTGATTTATTATAATACGGTTTATTTTGGGCTTTGCATAGTTATCTGCATAGTGCTACGGACCAGATCCAACATGCATTCGATTTCGTAATTATCATTCCAACGAATGATGTTGTATCACATTCGTGTAAAATACAACATGTTGCACACTGGATACAAGCTCTCTTACAGCGATGATAAAGCAATCATCGCACACTCGCGTTATCAACGCTATACAAGCCTCATTTGAGTTGTTATCTGTGCATGTACACATCCCACCGACGGCAATGTCGGAGTTTTCCACATAATTTCATTCCGATTAATGTTTCCATATCAATGTAATGGATGGGTATGCTTCATCACAATATGCAATACATTTTTTCAGATCTGGTACAATGCACCAACGAGCCGAATGTTTCGATTCCGCAATTGGCCAATCTGCTCATCGAACGCTCGCAAAACACAAATTGGGTGGTCGTCTACAAGGCTCTAATTACCGTACATCATATCATGTGCCATGGAAACGAAGTAAGCCAAGATATATTAATATTACGTATTCCAAATAATGTAATGTCGTTGACAAATATGTCTTGAATTTAATGTCAAATTCGCCTTATTGAGAAGAATAGACTAGTATTCTTTATTGACATTTAATTATATTACTTATCTTTTTCTATTCGCGATATTTATTATATTAGTAGCGAGCTGAATGTCACCCATATACTACCTTTGTGTTGCCTCTGGTTGGAGCGTTTGCATTATTGAACTGCATCGTGTGCGTCAGGCTGGATTAGGTGAAAGTTATTTTATGTAACAAGATCGCATACTGCCGCCATACGCGCGCGGCACGGCTTTTAGCGTCGCGCTATTACTACTCGTACTACGAAAATATGCAATAACGTGTCTGGCTTGAATTTATGTGCCTATTATGCAGCACTACATTTAAATACTAAATATCCAAAGTGACCTCGGTTTGCAAAAATGATTCATATCAGAAATTTTAATTGATTATCATAAATTAAAAAAAAAACGTTAATTCGCGCGTTTAGACTTGTTAAAGTTTTCCATATTTCACAGGTTTTTTACTTTACTTGTGCACATCATGTCATTGTTTTGTTTCAGAGATTCACACAGTATCTGGCGTCCAGCAATAGCAGCTTTCAGTTGAGCAATTTCTTAGATAAAAGCGGTGTTCAAGGTAAATAATGATAGTATTTTCTTTATATCCACAATGGAATCATCTCAACATGCCTTCACTAATGGATTCTCAAAAGCATTATTTTGTAATATGTGACCAAGAAGATATAAAGTCTTGAGTCTTGCTTGAGATAATTCCATTGCAATTCTGGTTTAATATTAAATATGTATTTATATATATATATATAAGTACATATAGGAAATTTGATGGAACGATCGCAGTTAACCAATTTTCATAACATTCTGCATGCATTGATCTGATCTGCTTCTTTTCATGACTGTAATAAATATTTCCTATATTTCTATTGTATTTATATATCAAAAAGAATTGGATACTGACTTTAGCTTTTATGAGACTAATGTAAGTTTTCTCTTTTTTCGAAGGGATGCTGAGTGTTAAAACGGGTAAGTGTTTACTATAAACTGCGATGTGGTTTGCACGGCGTCTTTCTATCGCAATATCTTATCGTTAGTCAATGCTGCTTGGCTTTAAATTAATCAATAATACATCTACAAACTGCTTGTTTTCAATGAACTAGTAGAGTCAAAAATTATTTGTTCTATTTCGAATAAATACTTGGATGCGGAGAATTTAAATTGTTTCCTAGATAATTATAACGATTTTGTTGCGTGGGTGTCTAACAAGTTTGTTGGCAATTCCCCTTAGGTTACGACATGTCCCCGTTCATCAGACGATATGCTCACTATATCAACGAGAAAGCGTTATCATACCGCACGGTTGCCTTTGATTTTTGTAAAAAACGAAGGTATGCTCTGAAACTATTCGCAAACATTATTTGGTTATTTTTTAATACTATTTCATTTTGGAATGTAGCAACGAAGATGGTGCCCTCCGCACGATGCACACCGACAAACTACTCAAAACTCTTCCTGTGCTACAAAGCCAACTGGACGCACTGCTCGAGTTCGACTGCACCTCGCAGGACCTCAATAACGGCGTGATAAACAAGAGCTTCATGTATCTATTCGGTGATCTCATCCGCCTGTTTGCGTGCTACAACAATGGCATTATCAATCTGCTGGAAAAGTACTTCGATATGAATAAAAAGCAGTGCAAGGACGCACTCGACATCTACAAGAAGTTCCTTACGCGCATGGATCGCGTGGGCGAGTTCCTCAAAGTCGCCGAGAACGTGGGCATCAATAAGGGCGAAATACCGGATCTCACCAAAGCCCCCAGCAGCCTGCTTGAGGCGCTCGAACAGCACTTGGCCCACATCGAGGGCAAGAAGACGTCGAGTGCGAATACTCCTTCACAGGCAGCGAGGTATTCTTGATTCTAAGCGCATAAATCATTTTGTTGAGAAATTTTTACCCAAAATTACTGATTTCGATACACCCGACCGACGCATGCAAACGTTTTTGATTTCGTTTCGTTTTTCTGTTTTGTTTTCCGTTTCGGCACCAAATTCGATAGTAACCAGAAGAATTTGCGTTCGGCCGTAACCGCATTGTCTTCCACCAGTTCGAGCTTTGGCTCGATCGCTGCCGAAGGACGCATCGATCAACACGCCAACGGGCTGGACGAAAACTTGAAGCTGCAAATTTTAGCCGAAGAAGAAGCAGCAATGAATCAATTCAAAGTAAGCAATGCGTGAAGTTTAGTAAGCCGAAAAGTAATGGGTTTGACTGTGGTGCAGACTAAACTTACGAATTCGCCGCCGCCTTTGTCGGGATCGACGGCAAACAACCCCTTCTTTGCGCAACCCAGCGTTGAATTGCATTCGCGCACGCCCAACATGTTTGCGGAATCGTCACCCGCTCCGCTGGACCAAACACGACCGTCTGATGACCTCTTGCAATTAAATAATCCTTTTGCGGATGCTTTTGTGCAACCATCGAACGCCTATCGTGCCCCGCAACTGCCCGCGCTGCAGCAAGCGAATAACATTAACGCGTGGGTGACGAATGGAAATGGTGAGTTATATTCGTTGCAAAAAGGAATAATTACTTCAGGTGTGCTATTTTAGGATATACAACCCCAGCGATGCCTGTGAATGGAGCATTCGTATCGGAATCCAATTTTCAGAGCGTCTTTGGTAACACTGAAGTGAGAGGTAAGTTGAGTCCCTATTTGTATCACATTCCTTCTTTTCTCTACTCATTGATACCATTAATTATACTCATTGATGACATGTGCTTCTTGCACGTAGCGTTTATGCCCATGCACTATATTCAATGTCCCTGAGCTGATTGTATATATGTATCGCCAAACAATGAATTTAAATGTCGTACTTCTTTTATGTGCAAGCTGCCGACGGCACCGCCACCAATTCCCTTGAATCCGATTCCTTCAATCCCTTCCTCGTCGACGACCACGAGCCCTCCCTGCTGCTGGAGGCGTCGTCGCCGACGCATTGCGCAAAACCCATTCAGGAAGTACTCAGCTACTTTCAGAAAGACAATATTTTGACGATCGATCTGAACGAGTCGAAAGCGACGGACGCGAATAATAAGTCTGATCACAAATTGAGCTTCGACGAGCGTCTCACGCTGAATCGAACGACTAATGGTGCTCTTACACCTGACAATAAATTGCAACGAAACCATGCGGCACCGCCGCCGCCGCGACCGCCGCAACCCTTGCATCCACCCACGCATTCCGTTTCCAAAGAATTCCGTTTCACTGCTGACACTGACGAGCAAGCGCATTGTTCACATCATATCGGCAATAGATAAATAACTCATTCGAACATCTCGCCATTCCACCGCGAAACAGCATCTTATTGTTAGTTACTTGTAAATTAATTCAATCTCAGTCTCATAATTACTCTTATCTCTGGTAACTATTTCTCTTCCCAGTAAAGGGTTGTAGAACGGAGGATGTTCTGATTATGGTACACTTGTAGGTACAGGCTTTGACGCACTCGGCGGCGTATTGCAACCGACCACCTTGCAGGGCAACCATGCGAATCATCAGAACGAGCAGATGAATATTAATAACAATAACAATAATCAGCAGCAAGTGCAGCAGTCGGCTGCTGGTGCATTGCTCACCGGCGATTTGGAGTCAAGTTTAGCTTCGTTAGCCGAAAACCTTTCGATTAACAAAGGTCATGTGCCCGTAAAGTAATGTCAACCCTATTTGCTTTGAAGAATGAAGGTTTTTGAAATCTGGTGATTTGCTTTTTTTTAGGGAAATCCAATGGAATTCCCCGAAGTATGGATCGAAAATCGCAAGTAGTTGGACGCCGTCACCGGTAACAAGCACCACTGGCGGTGCCGGTTACAAACCGATGAACCAATCAATGCCTCAACAAAATATGTCGGCTGCCACATTTGTAGCTCCAATTATGGTCAGTTTGCCGAACCACGCCTAAATTAATACTGTTTAATGTAATTTTAATTATGTTTTAGATGCGTCCAATGGTTGCCAATAATATGATTCCGCCGATGGGCACATCGCAGCCACCACAATCTCATGCGATGGGCCCGCAGCAGTCTCTTTTGTTTCACTAGGCGTAATTTCGCGTGCGTTAGTAGGTTTACACACAAAACAACACGTGCTTATTATGCATCATTCTACATTGCGATTCGAGATTGCTCAGTATAAAGTTTTAAGTATATTCCTACAAAGTAAACACACTAGCTATCTTTTGTTTTCATTCTACAGCACATTATTCAATACATATTGAACGCATTCGATAAACGAATTCTACATAACGTGCAGAAACATACAACATTTTCGATATATTTACAAAAAGAATCACATGTGTACGAAATAAATTCTCAAAAAAAGAATGCGTTAGATCAAGATAATCATATAAATATTCGGACAATAAAATGCCATGTGTCCATCTTGCAAGAAGGTACTTCACGAAATAAAATATCGAAGATAATTTTTTATGGGCAAAGTTATATACATATACTGAACAGAATATTGTGATTTTTAAACTATTATAACTATTCTTATACTACACTATTGTGTACCATATCAAACGAATTGTAATACGTACTATGTAAAAAAATGTTTACTTAATTAAGCAATTAGATAATTGTAGCGCGAGCGGAACGTATGCCATATGAAAGTAAAATAATTGCGTGTTACACGAAAAAATGTTATTTATAAAATCAAATACATTATGTTATAGCTTATCTAATTTTTAATCATCGCTAGGGTAATTGATTCATATTTTTACGCAATGTGGTGCAAGGTGCAAGCCAAGGACATGTTCTAATACGTTTGGTACTTTTTGCACCGATGCACACAAGGATAGTGGACCAGAATTTGCCGATTTGTGTGCCACATACATAATAATTGTGTGTTTGCAAACGGGAAGCAATTGTTTTATGTGCAATTGGATATCGTTCACGGTGTAAGCTAATAATAATTTGTATATATTTAGTATTGGAAGCTAAAAGTTTTAATTAATCAGCAATATGTTACTTTAACTTGATTGCATAAGTATGTCCATGAAATGTGTATATAAATATAATTTGCAATTTATTGGGAAGCACATCTATTTCAATTGCAAAGTTAACTGCGCAACTCTGCTTTATTGTGAACATTATTTATAACATTGAAGCATCTATCACATAATGTATCTATTTCCGGAGAACTGAACTTTCTGCATCGGGGGCATTTGCATTGTTGCGTTTTCACTATATTTATGCGGAAATCCGTATTATTGTCGGGCATTAGTACAACATTTGCCACCTGAAACACATCGCACAATTCCTCAACGCTTCCAAATGCCTGGAAGAAAAAAACTTGAATCAAAACAGTACCTAGTCAAATATGCATTTATACCGTTATCCGTTGAATGTTATCAGTATTCGTTTTTAAATGTATTTCACTTTCGAGGGCAACTGTAAAAGTTTCGGTCTCTTTCTGAATCTGTTTCTTAACGCCCATCAGCACCTGCATCAATTCTTCCAGTTCATCATTCCTCCATTCATCCCTCACATATTCATAACTTTTTCGAGTAAAAAACGCATTCGATTTCTTTTGCTCTATGGGCAGATGCACAAAGATCTCCTCGGCTAAATGCGGTATGATTGGTGCAATGCTCTGCGTAATCAAATGCAAAAGTTTATGTAAAACGAACTGCACGCCAAGGCGACTGGCGCCCGTCGCTTCGTCGCAATACAATCGGTCTTTGATCGACGTATAATACAGCGCAGATATATCGTTTGTAATAAAATGCATTAGCGTCGTGCAAAGGCGATCAAACTGGTAATCTTCGATGTATTCGTGCGCTTGGCGGTAATAACAATACAACAAATGCAGCATGTACTTATCCATCATTTTCAAATCGTTGTAGTCAATTTTCTGGTTTCGATAATCGCCGATACCGCCCAGGGCGAATCGTAGATTGCTACGAATCTTTTGCACCTCATCGGCGCTGGCCTTTAACACATTATCACTTACTGCCACTGTGGCATCTTGGTTGGCGTGGCAAGCGACCCACCAGCGCAGGACATCCACACCATACGGTTTCTTTTTCTTTGAACCCTTCATCACTTCTTGCGGGTCGACAATATTCCCAAGCGATTTCGACATTTTCAAGCCTTTCTCGTCGACGGCAAAACCATGCACGTAGATGGATTTGTACGGAGCAATGTTACGCAATGCCACCGATGTGACCAGGGAGGATTGGAACCACCCGGTGAATTGGTCCAAACCCTCAAGGTACATATCGGCAATTTGAGGCGCTTCCAACACGGAAGACCACGAAATTCCGCTATCAAACCATATGTCTAAGATATCTCTACCGATTTGGACGTTATTGAAATCGATTTCAGTGGATAAGCTCGATGGGATTAAATCCTTGGGCGATTTAGCTTGCCACCAGCAATCAATGCCCTTTTCCTCAACTAACGTGCAGAGATGATTAATAAGTTCTCTACAAACCATTCGAAATTATTCCCCATACACAAGAAGTGGACTAATTCTAATGACCTGTTAATAATGGGTTCACCCGTTGATTTATTATAAAACACGGGAATAGGGACACCCCATGATCTTTGTCGTGATATGCACCAATAAGGGCGTTTTTCCACCTGATCTATCAACTGCTTTTTATGCTTATCCGCATTTGCATTCGGTATTATATCAATTTTCTCAATGCATTCCTGGAAAGAAATGTCTATTCAACCATTCAAATTGCCTGACGGTCTACCTGAACTTACAATAGCGTTGTGTTTAATTTGCCCCACATCGATAAACCACTGTTGGCTGGCGCGCAAAATGACTGGTTGTTTCGTTCGCCAATCGTACGGATAACTATGAACGTACTTCTCTTTGTGAATGATGTCCTTTCCTAAAAGTTTCAATATTTCCGCACCCCCTTCGGCCAACACGGGTAAGCCCAGTAATCGTTCACCGGCTTCTTGAGTATAATTGCCGTTTTCATCAACCAAACAATTCTAAAATTTAGTGATTAGTATAGCGTTACTTGGAGGAATCCTGTATTTACGATTTTCATATCGTGTTGTAAGGCAACTAGAAAATCCTCGGGTCCATGCGCTGGCGCTGTATGCACCAAACCCGTGCCCTTCGTGCTCGTGGCATGAGTAGAGTGCAGCAAAGGCATCAGCGACTTGTAAATCGGATGCAGATATTGTATACCATTCATTGTTTCACCGGCGAACGTCTCCAGGATCTCCAATTCAACTTGTAATTTTTCGCGGTAGGTTTCAACTAACTGCGTGGCGAGAATATACAATTCATTACCCGATGCCGGTTTTACTAAACTATACGAAAGCTCGGAGTTATAACAAACGGCCTGATTGCCTGGCAATGTCCATGGTGTTGTGGTCCATATCAATAAATATATACTACAATAAACAAATATATTATATAGGTATTTATTTGCAATCAATTGGATTCCAATTGGCTTACTTTTTATACTTTTGTAATTGATTTGGCAATGTTTGAGCTTTAAATCTCACTGTGGCAGCAGTGCTGTTGTGATTGGGATTATATTCCAGTTCAGCCTCAGCAAGGGCAGTTCTAGAATAAATTGATTGACTGCCAATTCATGAACTAAACCAATAAACATTGTATTACTTGCTTGATGGTGACCAGTAGACCGGTTTGAAATCGCGGTAAATCAATTTCTTCTCGTACATTTGATAAAACTGTACCAGTTGGTTTTTGATGTAAGCCTTATCAAATGTTTTATAGGGATGCTCCCAGTCTGCCAAGACACCCCATGATTGAAATACTGATTTTTGTTGCTCTATTGTTTTAGTTGCAAAATTTCTTGCTGCAAATTCAATACATAGTATAAGATTGGACATTGATAATGGTTGACTGACCCTTTTTACGAATTTCCAATGCATTGAGATTGCCGGATTGTTTCACAGATTTTAATTCAATAGGTAAACCATGGCAATCCCACCCAGGTATATAATCTATTCTTCTGCCTTGCAATAATTTACTTCTTAAAATTGTATCTTTGAGGATCTTATTTATTGCATGACCCATGTGTGGTGATCCATTTGCATATGGTGGTCCATCATGCAGGACAAATGTGGAGTCTTTAGGCAGAGCATTCTTTTGCCAATTATAAACATTATCATGAATTTTCTGAAACATGACACAGACATTAGTAGATAGCTGAGCAGTGACTGTGGAAACTATTACGTTTATTTCTGCATCTCTTTCAATCAGGGCATTGTTTTCCAGCCGAAGAGGCATTTTCGTAGCGGGTAATAAAACCGTAGCTGAATAAGGATTTTTGTTTTTACCTGCCGAACAATAGCACTTATAAATTAACGATTGCAATGCGTTTCTCTTCGGAGATAACATTGTTAAGTACTGCATCTTTGTCTACACGTTAAATTATAATAGATTAATCAAAACACTGCTTGAATACACTTATTTCGTTAATATTTGAGAGAAACACCGACTTGCACCGACCCATGTGCGCTTAATGTTTGCGGTTATGCAATAACAACAATATCCTGTCTTCTCACTCTCAATACATGCGTGCAATATGCGTGCAATAAAGAGAGCCAGCTTGACGAACAGCTGATTGGTTTGTCAGGCATGCGGATTCCCCAAACAATTCCAATTTAAACAGTTTTCACCACCTAAAAATCACACCGGACAATGTTTAAACTCGCAAAAAGTGTTTCATTCGTCGGGCGCATAAAGAATGGCAGTGCGAATGTCGCGAACGGCATCAAAAACAAGTACGCCGCCTTCGAGAAGCGCGTCGAGGGCACGTTCGCCGAAAAGTGGCTACGATTCTGGGTGAACGTCGCGCGCGACTACCGGGACGTCGCCGTCGACATAGCGAAAGAAGCGCGGGAAAAACCGTCGAAGGCGATCATCATCGGCACCAGCGGCTGGCTGGCGACAATGTTCGCTGTGCATAATCCGAACGCGACGCATTATCGTGACGCCTTCCAGCAAGCGTCCAACGAGGCCGCGATCGTGCACCACACGCTCGTCAAGCCGGAGGTGCTGCAGTATCTCAAGCACATCGAGCAAGCCTACAACAATCACCTAGTGCGCCACACCAATTTGGGGCTGTTCTCCATCGTGTGGATTGATAAGGACTCTGACGTGTGTGCCGCGTACGAAACGCAGTGCAATTACTTGCAATTAGGCTATAAGGATATCTACGATCGGATTATCGATGTTGGCTTTCTGGACACGTGGTGGGGGCTCGTGAAGAACATGAAGGATTATGATATTAATTATTGAATGTCCAAGAAGCATGTGTTTCACTTATAAATATTTCATTGACCAAATATTATACCTAGTGCTCAAAGCCGGGTGTCGTACAGTGTCGTAAACGTTTTACCACGAATTTGCGGTGGATGAAATTTATTACAGGCTGGTGCAGGCTGGTGGTTTTTCTGTGACACGTTCCGACTTGTTCAAACTTGCAGCTGCTTGCAGCTTGCATCAAAAGCATCAAAAGCTTGAAGGGAGGGGAATCGAAAACGGCTCAAGCGCTCAAAGGAGCTCATTACAGCAAATACAACAAATCGCAATAATCGCAGTGAGTTACAGTGATCGGCGAGATCAACGTGGATAGCAGTAATCGCGGTTTACCACGTGTAGTTCATCTTCTTCATCGTGTTCATCCCGATTCATCATTAATCACGTTAATGTGTTCGCCAAGCACAATTAATTATCATTTTTAAATTATTTCTTATCGAGATGTCCAACCAATATTTCGGTTTGTGCGGATTGGGTGCAAGAAACCCCCTGCGGAAAAGAGATTTCAATTACAAGCAGCCCTTAAAAGATTTGCTACGCGCAATTAACGAAATTTGCGCTACCACCAACCAAGCACCAATAAGCGGGGAATACGCACAGATTTTTACAAAATCCCGCGCGGCAGCTATCAAACAGAAAAGACCCCCGTCTGCAAGCAACATTCAGCGGACCATCATGAAGTTCATCAATCCGGATCTATGGGGTTCAAGTAAAAACCGTGTTCACTTCCGGAGGACATTACAAATGTGTCTATCGCAAAGCCAATACGAACAAATCTACGAGAGTGACTTATCACATGGCATCGATATAGAGCAAATAACGTGGATTCCACATAATCGCGTTCAAATCGACAAACAACATGAAATATTTCGTCGAGGCATAAAGTTGGTGTTGCTCTATATCGTATTGCCATTCATCTTCAAACACCACAAAGCAGTTCGAATGCGGCGCTATGAGATGAAATTCTATCCCAAGGAGCCGTACCAGAAGCACATTAATAAATTATTGAAGTGTTTAGAACGCAGCTCGTACATTAAAAGTGTGCCGCTCGAAAACTACGAATCGATCAAGACGCGCGTTGCGCACTTTAATTTCTTGCCGAAAGTGCACGATTTCTTATCACGCGCAGTGAGTGTGAATAATTTTCGAATTATAGGTGTGCTGCCCAAGCGCACGGTAATCGATAATCACAAATATAATAAAATCAGATTTCAAGAAATCAATAAAGCTCTACATAAGTACGCGACGGATCTAAGTTTTATCCAAACTGTAAACTTTTTCGATGGTTGGCGTCGGTTTGTAGACGCACACAAGGGGCAGGTGCTTTTTGCCGCTAAACTTGATCTCACTGATTGTTTCGGTAATGTTGAAACAGGTACGTTCTCCACAATATATTTTCTAATTATTAGTTTTTAATTATATGAATTTCCAGATCATTTGCTTCAAATGATTAGCCTTTCGAAGCTTGCGTACGAACATAAGTGTGTCCTCACACATGCTGTGAATAATCAATTTATTTGGTTTGGCCGGCGCAAGCATAAGAAGACGCCAATCATCTATAGCTGGCAGCATGGCTTATTGCAAGGGATGCAATTCTCGAATACTCTATGCGAATTTTATTTGTAACTATCTTCAGTTACATAAACTTTACCATAAACCCTTATCACTTGTTATGTTTAGATCATCTTTGGAGAATACACTTTTCCGCGAATTTGATAAACCGCACATTTTTGTATTCCGTGTTGTGGACGACTATTTCATCGCATCCACGGTAAAGAATGATATTCAAAGGTATTATAAAACCATTTGCATTAATCAATCATCAACTACATACTTATTCCTTGTTTCAGTTTTATAAATATCGTCCATGCCACATTCATCGTCAACGACGACAAGAGTCAAAACAATTTAAATGATCCGACAAAGAACATCACATTCTGCGGATGCGATATTGATATGCGCAATTTTCGCATCAAATGCGATTTCAGCGGACTGGACGATGTGCACAAACGCTTCAGTGTTCTCAACTCGCGCCGATTAGTGAAGCGTGAAGCTGCAGTATGCACTGTGCTGACATATAAGCGCAATAATTACTATTTTCAGCCAGCTTTCATGGACGCAACATTCAATGGCGTACAGCATGTGTACCAAAACTTCTTTGCGAGTATGACGCTGTTGGCGTTCAAATTGAATGCCGCGCTGATAAGCGTCACGTGCAATTTTGCGCGCATGTTTGATCCGAATGAGATTTGGCACCTCGTACAGCAAACGACTATGACATACGCGAAGATTGTCTGCTTTACAATTAACAAGAGTTTATCGAAACCCAATGTGATTATATTGCGGGTGTTGCGGCTGATTGGAGTACATGCTTTCCGGCTGGTGTTTGCTCGGAATAAAATTTACAAACCAATTGTTAAAGTAATGAACGAATATTTGCGGCAACAGAAAGCTACGTCCATTCGTAACGTGCAATGTAAACGTATACCGGAGGCTCTTCAACATATAAGTAAGCTTTACTTCTTTTATTGGTATCGGATTATAAAAAGTTTGATATGTTTTAGGCCTAAATCGATCATCGAACTTTTATAAAGCACCGGTTTCCATCGCATCTGCTCGAACAAAGCCGACTTCCGGGAAAAAGTTGGGATTTAGTTTTGGCAATAAAAAGAAATGTTGGCGACTTAATCGTATATGATAGCGACATATATATTTTATTTGAATAAATATTTTTATACATTAAATGCATACAACGTAGTTTACGTACGATTCTTTGCGAATGCAAGAGTTCAAAGCAATGCATCGCTGCACACCTACAATGATTTCAAACACTTCTGCGCAACAGCCTGATCGACTTCATCAAGGAATGATTTGGAATTATGCACGGTCGTGCCGCCTAAGATAATCTGCGTACCGGGAAACGTTTTATTAAACGTATGCACCGTCAAGCTCTCCTCGTACGTAACCCCACCGATCACGAAAACAATCAATTTATGCGGCTTGCCATTCGTTTGATAATATTGCGTCGTGAACGGAAATTGCGAGTCTTTCAACCTCCCCTTTAGTATATTATCCAATGTTTCATGTAACATAGGTTTGTGTTGCGTGTAAATATTCTCAACCCCATTTAAACCCTTAAAGAAGCGCTTGGTAATTTTGACAGCATTCTCAACATTGAGCTGTTCCGCGGGCCGCGGATCCAACTGACTAAATTCCAACACGTTATCAATGTTCTTCAGATAGATCTCGGAAATTCCCTTTCGTTTGAGAATCGTTTTCAGGGTGTGCAATTCGTGATGACCCGAATGCCGATAGCGCAACGCATACAGTATTAATAATTTCGCCAAGTCTGTCTCGCGCACGTTTAACGTATTGTTGCTAAATAGTTTCTTAATGCTTTGCAAATGAGCTGAATGGTCGTATTGCGAGACAACTTCCTGTTCGACTTCGGATACTTCTAATAATGAATGGTTGCTGACCATGGATGATAGTTCACCGACGACTGTAACGTGTTTGGATACGTTGCCCGAGAGCTTTTTAAATTGCGGATAGGCTTCGACGAAATTCTTCATGTCGGCTATGCTTTCGATCTTCTGATGCGTTTTGACTTTGTTCTGAAACTGCTCCATGAGCGACTTGATATTCTGGCCGATTTCGCCGAAATTGAGAAACACGTTCTTCGCGTAGAACGCGTCTTGTTCAGCGGACAACACCACCTCGGCCAAATCTTTGGGAATACCCGACACTTGCGATAAATTCACGCGATTGTTATTGATTGTCAATAACTCATGCACCATCGCCTGATACGTCCACTGATTGAGCAGCGGCGTGATCGGATCGCTCCGCCGATCCAAAATAAGAAGCAGCGAGGATGAATTTTGTCCTTGGGAGAAGAGTGTCGTCTCCTTGTCGATGGTCTCCTTCACGCGGTGCGCCAGATCACGTGCCGGCTTCGAATTCGCCTCGTACCGCACGACCGGGCAGATTTTCAACGACAACAGCAGCGAGATCAATCCGGACACGCAACGGGGCAATGCACCGGCTTGCCAATTGGCGTAGGAGCTCGGTATTCCAAGCGAGAACAAATGCGGATTGACGGCCAGGTAGTCCATGTAGAACTCTTGCACCTCCTTGACGACCTCCTGCTCGTCGTTTTCGGCGAGAATCTTCACGTCTGCTTTGGCCAATGTGTTGCTGAAGTAGATATAGTATGCACCATACTTGGGATTCTGTAGTTCCTGGCAGAGCAGCTCGATGTTCTGCTGCGTCGGTCGTATGAACACCAGGCATTTGAGATACCGGAGGCCCATATTTGCCGAGTGATTTCGCGAATCCAGTCGTTCCAAGAGGAAAATTTCCTTTTGCTGAATGTCGGATTGGCCGTACACCATGCTGATGATGCTGGTCGTTTCTTTATCCATGAGCAGTAGCTTCATGCCCGGCTCACTCTCCTCGGTCATCTTATTTATGTACGCCTTCACGGCTTCGATCACATTCATGTTTGCTTAGTTAGTAAACCGCGCGAGTTATTTGCACTTTATTTGGCGAGAATTAACTTTTTGTGAAAGCAAAGGTAACCTCCAACTACTATCACCGATCAGCTGATTGTGTTATGTTCACTTGAGGGTGAATTGCGGTATGTTTGATTGTACAAATCTTCCACGCGTAAAGAAGAAAGTTTTAAAATGTTGATAGAAATAGGTAAGTACGCATATTGTCGAAACTATTTGGGTGATTATGAAAAGATGTTTCTTGCAGGAGGTATTATTCTTGTTGCCATTTTATGGGGAACAACGAACCCTTTAATTAAAAGCGGCACAGTCAGTATTAATCGAGTGCAAAGCAACTCGAAAATTATGCAATTTCTATTAGAAATCAAGTATTTGTTAACGAATTATAAGGTACTTTGATTTTATAATCTAGACCCTTCATTAAATACAAAATCCGTACTTCTCGGTACCGAGATACCTTCTATGCATAGAATTGAGTTTATAACACAAAAGAAATTGTTTCAGTACATTATACCAATGGCATTCAACCAGATTGGATCTGTGATGTATTTTCTACTCTTGCAACGCGTGGATATTTCATTGGCGGTGCCGGTAGCGAATTCTTTGACGTTTGTGTTTACGGCGTTGATGGGACGATATCTGAGTGAGACTCCGCCGAAAAGTGGTAGATATCAAATATGATATGTCTCCAAATGATTTGATTGAAAATGATCTGTTTTCAGGTGTCT
>JARJDR010012319.1:0-19685 GCA_030264135.1 Myllaena sp. GC000078 | reverse complement strand
AATTCCCAGGACCAGTATGCCACTTTTTCTTTGCATGCACACATGTACACATGTGAACCAAACGAACACCCCACTTTTTCTACTGAACCCCTCGCTACGCTCGGGGTTTGATAAATGAATAGGTGACAACTGTTCAGCAAAGATTGATCAGGCAAATAAATTAAATGTTTTATTATTGTATCATTTCCTAGAAAAGTTTGTTCTTCTGTTCTGAAAACTCAAATCCAGAGGATCAGCATAGTTGAAATGGTTGTAATGCATTTTATTGATCCTTATTTGAAATCATCCAGTATTAGAATAGAAAAAATGTGTCAGAACTTATATTTTACAATAAACCCAATTTCCTTTCAACCATTGCATGTGGTTGCCCCATAATTTCAGAGAATTCTCCAGTGTTGAAAATATCCTCAGGCATCACTTCAATGTCTCTACCAGTCAAGCTATCCAACATCACATTGTGAGAGGGTAAAAATGGTAAATGGCCAATTTTCTGAGCAGCTTTCCTCTCCATGTGAAGTCTCAGTGGAGCATGCAAGCCCTGAGTATTACGCAGCATCACATCATCCAAATGTGCTCTGTTTTTGTAGTACTGAAATTTATTCCAATTATAACACAACAATCAAATAGAACAAAGACCACTTACATTACGCTCAGACTGAATCAACGGATGCTCCACGGTATTCTGCGCAATTGCCGAAAACCCATGCAGCATCATGTTGGGTGCCTCGAAATTCGCAGTACCATGATCGACTGCAATGTGGCCACTAAACTCCGGTCTTGGCTTGACTGACGGTAGTGCGAAACTCTGAGAAATATCTTACGTATTACCAAACATGAGATTATCCAGAAACGATGCCATTTACCATTTTGGGGCTGACGATGAAGCTCAGGTAACGCTCGGAAAATTATTTGCAACCGCTACGATGAATTGCTTGTAAGAAATTGACGAGTAATGCCAAATGCAAGTAAAATGTTAGGTTATCCGATGGTTACCGATGATCTGACACTTCCCTTCACTTCCTTTCACCCCCCTTACCAACGTTTACCAGCCATCACCCTTTCACATTCGTATTGTTTCGATTGTTTCCAAAAAATGTGAAAACAGCTTGAAGTGATTTGGAGTTTTACTAATAATTACCGCTATTTAAACAGTTAAAATTAAATTTATGCGATGGATTCATATACATTACCAACGGAATTTGATGTCATTGTGGTTGGCACAGGTGAATGAACAAATTACACTTGGAAAATCGTAAAAGCTACATGGTAATCATATTTTAGGATTAATTGAATCCATAGTCTCTGCGGCGGCTAGCCGAATTGGCAAAAGTGTGCTACACATAGATAATCAACCAAATTATGGAGGAGATTGGGCATCATTCAATCTGGAAAATATTCAGCAACTCCCAAAGCACATATCAGAAGCATTTGCAAGTGGAACAAATTCGTCTTCGGAAATCCACGTGGGTAGCCGACTGCAAATCAAAGACATTACAATAAACTGGCACATTCCACGGTAAGCAATATAGATTACCCTATTATTTCATATTAAATAGATTTAACGCCTCCCAAATGTTAACAGAAAATCAGAGGTCAATGAAGGTGGTGATGCAACCAAATGGACTCAGGAGCGACTACTTGAAAAATCTAACAAATTCATCATTGATTTGGTACCAAAACTCCATTACAGCAATGGTGGTTTAGTGGAGCTATTAATCTCTTCAAATATTGCACGTTATACCGAATTCCGAAGCGTGTCCCGCATTATGACTTATTTCAATGATAAATTGGACACCATTCCTTGCTCAAGGAATGATATCTTTTCAAATCCACATGTTAATATTATAGAAAAACGTCTCTTGATGAAATTATTCACTTCTATTATGGATGATGGTGGTGGTAAGGAGTTTGATGCAGATCTGGAGAAAACATTTCTCAATGCATTGCTGGATAAGAATCTTACACCCAGGTGTATTCATTATATTATCCATGCAATTGCCATGACTACTGTGAATGTGCCTTGTGGGGAGGGTGTTGATAGGATTAAGAGGTTTCTGAAGAGTATTGGGCGGTTTGGGAAGACACCGTTTTTGTATTGTATGTGGGGCAGCGCGGAAATTCCGCAGGCATTCTGCCGCATATCCGCTGTCTTTGGAGGAGTGTATGCTCTCAATCAACCCTTGAGCGAATATAAATTTGACAAGGATGGGAATTTCGAGAGTTTAAAATGTGGTGAACAGGATATAAAAGCTACCAATTTCGTCACTGGTATTGGAAGTAAAATAGCCGCGAACGAAGATGCAAAATGGTTGTCGAGATGCATTTTGTTGACGGATTGCTCAATGATGATGAGTGATAGTGAACATTTGAGTCTCGTCCTTTTTCCGTCTGTTGATGGGGAAGAGATTTGTTATATAATTGAGGCTGGCTGTAGAACTGGCACTACAATGGATGGCACTTGTAAATCAACCACTAAAATTATTCAAAATACTACATATTAACCATTGATGTTATAGATTTAGTATATTTCTTCATGAAACAAAAAGAAAATCCACTAAAGGACTTGAAATTTTACGTGGATCAGATATACGAGCAAGAAGGAGCGCCGAAAATTTTATGGTCTTGTTACTACTCGATGCCAATGGCTAAAGATTTCGAAACGATTGGAAAAAATGGTTTTCTGTGCCCTGGGCCGGATATGGATTTGGATTATGATTCATCCATTGAACAAGTATTGACTCAACATGCAAATGTACCTAAATATTAACACATTTCAATCTTGTTGCGCAGGCAAAAGCAATATTTAAATCAATGTATCCCAACGAGGAATTTCTCCCCCGGGCACCAGATCCGGAGGAGATTATTATCGGGGAGGACGAGGACGAAAACAGCGAACTTAAGCAGCAACGAGAAACGCAATCAGAGAAGCAATCGGAGCAGTCATCGACCAAATCCTCCAGCAGTACGCAAGATGAGGATTAAGTGGGCCAAGAGTGATACATTGTATATTTTTTTTAATTATAAGAATATCTACATGTTGCTTCCGCTTCAACTTTTCTAGTTTTTACCAAAAATTGTTAAAATTCATTCGTAATCGCACTTACTTGCATGCCTTGCATTAGAATTAAGATTTAGTCATTGTAGTCGACTAATAATAACGAAACATTTATTACACATACGCAATAAAATTCGAATCGATATTTCGAAAATGTTTAAAAATATAAGAATGTATACACCCTTCCTTCCCACTGACAATGAATGATGATAATCCTGAAAAGGTTTGAACTAATTCGCCCTTGTACTGAAATAGCAAAATGTATTAGCCTCATTGTTATGCACTTACATTAAAAAAATAGGTTTACGTATATAAATGAACCACCTAGTCAATTATCCAAGTATTTTGTATTAAAATATTATTGCCCTACTGATATATCATTTTATAGATAGCGCGATAACGCCTTAGAATCGTTAAACTGGTTTCGTGCAGTATATATTAGCATAAATGTCTATGAGCAAGCGAAAATTATTTACACCACACGACGACATTATCTACAAAACTTCTCCGCGCCCTTTTCGCCAACCTCCACGTACGCATGTATATAAAAATTCAACAATAAATTGTATAGAAATATAAATAAATATGTAGCACGTACACTAATCGTAGTTAGTATACTTAAGCAGATATAAAGAAGTATATACATACAAGATTAATGAAATATTTACATATTTACATAGATGAAACCGGAACGAAATCTCCATTATGATAGTGGATCCGACGTTATCGTTTCTGGCATTACAGACTGTAAAAATGTACGAAATGTAATGTTGCTATAACTACAGCTGCAAAAAAAAATAGAAAGATTTATACCTCAATGATAATAGTGTCCGATAGATAAGAATTAATCGAGCGTTGTTGAACATGCTGCTGTTGCTGCTGGTGATGATGGTGGTGATGCTGTTGGCGTTCCTGCTCATCCCTTTCGCGCTTCATCTTCTTCACGCTGCCGGAATGGAAGCGGCCACCTTCGCCACGAATGCGATTCATTGCGTGCCGATGGCGAGACTCGTGCAGATATTTCTATAACGTGAATTGTTGGATGAGTGTATGATGTGTATAGAAGGCTTTCGCTCAAGTTACTTACTGGTCGTTCTTTGGGGATCTTTCCCTCCGCTTCCAGCTTTGCACGTGCCTGACGCCTCTTAAGAATGCGTCTGTACTGTTTGGCGTTCACGTAGAGAGGCTCCTCCTCGATGACCTCTGTGGCAGTGATGGGAATTCGCGATGTGGCGGCAGCAGCAGCAGCGGCGCTACTCGTACCGGGCACCATCTGAAACATCACGCAAACCCTTAATATTCAACCCTCACCTGGCAAGAATTAAAAACAAAAGGAAACTTTAAAACAAGACGGTGCCGACATCCAGTTTGAAAGCTCGTTTTGCCCTTCGATCCCGGAGAAGAGAAAAGTTACGTACATCCGTCGTGTTTCTCACCATCACTATATTTCCGTTGGTGGTCGTCATCAACTGGCTGGCGCTGCTCGCGACGTGCTGCACAACCGCCTGCTGGTTAGGCGATGTCGCTACTGGTGCCTGCTGCTGCTGCTGCTGCTGGACGGCAGCGGCCGGAGCAGCTTGTTGTTGTGTTTGGAGTTGTACAAGATTGCCATTGATGTTCAACACTAAATATGAAAATATTTTAATTCACTGTGGGTGGAAAGCGATCAATGTTCTTATACCTGTTGGCTGCTGCTGCATGCTATTGTCTATCGCAACTGGCTGATAGATATAAGTCTGTCCATCCGCAGTCTGAACAATTTGTGGTTGCTGTGCGTGCTGCTGGGAGAGAATCTGTCCCTGGTGGCCAAGCAGACTGGACACAGGCACCACCTGGATCTGCTGCAGACCATTTGCACCATGGGCCACTTGAATCTGGCCATTCTGAGGTAGTGTATGCAACATAATCTGCTGACCATTCGCACCCTGCAGCACCTGACCACCCTGCATTTGCATAACTTGCACTTGCTGGGGCCCCACTGCTTGCATGACAACTTGGCCATCTGCAGTTGTAATCTGCTCCATATCTGCTGCAAGAAGAATGTTGTTTTTAGTTCACACATCACAGCAGCCAGGGAATGTACTGTATTTGATATTGTGTGCCACTTTGTTGAATAATAAATAAAGGGTTGGATCGTGAGCCGTGTAAAGCGAAGGTTAGAATTTACGTGGAGGGCAACTGCAATTCTTCTGACCGCATTTTGCTTAGACAGCGCACACCCGATAGGCGAAATAGTGATGCACGCATCTCGGACGGTGGGTGCCCTCGTCACACAGTGCTTTGTTGGACGCAGGCGAGCGCCATTTTCAGCGCGTTTCGTCGTATTTACACGCTGGGAACGCACCAGCAACACGGCGCCGACGACAAATCGGCGGCGGGCGCCAATCGGAGCAATGCAGAACGTGTGATGTGTGATTTTTGAACTTACTCGTGATATTTTAGTCGGGTTTCCCAATGATTGGTCGACAAATTGTAGACCAATGGTCGCGACGCAGCGTGCACACGGCTGGCTGTGTATTGGCGGCGTCGTTGCGCGTCGACTCCACTCCCTAGCGTATGCGGACGCGTCCCGCCGCCGAGCACTCGCGGTAACGGTCGATGCGCGTTGTGGATGTGGCTGACGGCGCGCTCGTCGAGCCTGTCTGCGCGAGGCGCGGGAAACTCGTGACCAATTACGAATGCTGGCCGGGGAAGAAGGAAGGCCCTCTAATCCGCGAGCGGCACGCACCCACACACACAAGCAAAGGAGCACTCGTTGCTAATCCGAAATGTGCAGACGGTGCAGACGCAGAGGAGCAAACAACAAAACACCGACCGACACGTATAGCACACACGCAGCGATGCTTCTCTCTCTCTGATTCGAACGTTCACACGGGCGCTCTGATCGAATGCGGGCGGCCCGGGCGGCCTCACGCCGATCGACGACCGATGAATGGATGCGACGAATGAATGCGGAGCGAATGAGAATGTGCGGAAACGCGTGTTACCTATGCCAATCGGCCAATGTGTGATTATTATTGTCGCGCACGGGTTGTTGGATGAGCGAGCCAATCAAAATTAACACAAAAAGCACGTGTTCGAAGGCTCACCGTTAAGAACACGCAGCGTTTTTACTGAGTTACTCGAGTTAAATAAAACTGTATTAAGTAAACAAAAACAAAATAAGTACATGCATATGTACGTATGCATACGTCGACAGCTGCAGTATGAATGACGTACCGTTATAGAAGTCAACAGGCACACATAACTTGAGAAGACTGTAAATTCCTGTTGAATAGAATGCAAAAATGCAACAAATACCTAAATAAGTTAATAATAAAATAGTTATATCTGGAAGAGACACGGTTTGATAACATGAAAAATCTGGAATGATAATTGTGCACAAAGTATATATATATTTTTATATAACTTCATAGACGATTTTGTTTGTCAACGAAATGTTACAACAAATCACTCAAGAAGAGAAATAAACGTGATAACATTGGCGTTATTGATTACCCTCTAATTTCGCTACATCAACAGATTAATCGATATCAAATCTATACGAATCTCATTCAAAATTGAACTAGTGAAAGCATCAAGAGAGACATTTAGACATTTTCGTAAAAGTTTTTTTGGTTGATTTTGCTTGCTGGCCTATACAAAAATAATTTTCGAAACACCATCACTTGTTTAGTATCATCACCATCAATCATTATCAGCATCACCTCTCATCAATCTCTTTTTCTCCATTCGTCATAAAATCTATCTACGTGTGCATAACATATGCAAGCTTTACAACTAAATAATTCATGTAGGTATTTTGTTTCATTAGATTTCATCATCGGTTTGTTGTTTTATATATAAATCTATCTTAATTTTCATATTTAATATAGGTATATTTGTGTTTTTTTGAAAGTTCCATTTTTACATGCAAATCGCAATTGTTTTATATATCCATTATTAGATACTTATTACAAATACTAATGTATAAGTATTATCATTTTCACTAATAATTTTGTTCAAATGCCAATCAATGGCAATATCAATATCAATGCTAATTGTTTGCTTGCACATCATCCAAAGATTTCGTTACTTATTTATTGTAATTCATTACGTTTAGTATTGAGGCCGACACAACGTTACACTTACTCAGTATTTTTGCATATATGTCTTGCGAATAATTAATGTATCAATTATTGGATACGGACAGTAAGTGATGATGGAATTGTTAGTTATCATTTCAACCGCGTTCAGTAAGTATTTTGCGTTACAAAAAATGGAAAAGCCATACATGTATGTAGTAGGTAAATTTTGCACCAGAGAACGTTTCTTGCATATTTTAACTTCAATACGTAATTACGCTTGGTCCAACTATACATTTACTTTTTTATCATTACACTTCTCATTAGTTAATTCGACTACAATTTTAATTCGTGGCAGGTATATAATGCAGTCTGTACAAATTGATTTTTTAATCTTTCCGTGTATATGTGGTATGCGTGTGTGACAAAGAGAGCTTGCATTTCAATAATCTATACAATATTTATGTTAGCAATAGAAACTGCTCTAGATTGAGATACGCCTTCCAATTTTGCGCGCTAAACGGCGCTAATCGGCGATTTCAGTGTTGACAATCATCAAACCTAATTCAATTATTGTTTAGACAGAAACCATTGCTTACACCACACAACATACGGATGACATATACATAATTAATTAGATTCTAATTATATTCAGACATATATACCCTGCTAAATGTTAATATGCAAGATTTTTCGCTTGTTTCATAGTCGCTTAGATATTTTAGTTGGATTCATACCGGGATACACAGGAAGCAGTTTTATTAAACAAGTCCATTTCAAAACTAATTTGCCTCGCACACGACAGATTGTCTCTTGATAATATGTTCTTGTGGAAAATAAGATTTGTTTTGGTGGCGTACGTGTGAAATAAGGTTGAAATAAATAAAACTCCATAGAAAACTTAACATAATTACATATATTACAAAAATGTTGAAAGAAGAGCTCAAGCAACCAAATTCCTAACTTAACAGCTGATTTAAATTACAAGAAAACTACTGTTTCCTTTTCCAAATTTCACATATACAGCACAATTAAAATTCGCTTTGTATGTTTTTTTTTCACTTTACACCGTAATAACATAGTCATTTTTTATAGTATGTAGTATAATTCATATTTTGGTATATTGATTTTTGTTTTAATATGAAACTTTTTTAATATATTGTTTATCACATTTCCTTTGCCATTTCTATTTGCTATATGAACTGGCTGTTTCACAAAATATATAATATTAATTACATAATTAATTAGGAAGATTTTCTCAAACAGCTACAACGGTTCGTTTCAATAATTTGCAATGTTCATTTTTGTCTAAGCGCAACTTCAATGATTTCGTCTATGTTGTATAGTGACTGTTTGAAACATTATTTTTGTTTACATTTCGTTTAAGTCTTTCCAAGGATTGATTTGTCACTATTTCCAGCTCATATCCAGCTTTGTACCATTATATGCTACGTAAATATTTTTCCAATATTTGTCAATTAATTCAAAGAAGTTGCTCTATGTAAGTGTTGTGTGTGAGTGCATGTGTATGTTGAAATAAGTGTCATGTGTAATATACTTATCTACATATACAATTTATATACAATTTGTTGAAATGGAGCGAATTATGCGTACAATTCAATTCGCAAATGTGCATGTGTGTATCTATGTTTCGTACTAACCAAACTGTTTCTCATTTGACTGGAAATATATTTTTACAACGTGAATAAAATAATACACATCATCCAAACGAAATAGCTCTTACATAATAACATATTTGCTAATGCGTTTCTCAGCGACAAGAAAAAGGATACACTTAGTGAAAATATGAATAGTAATAGTGTAAGGTTTTTTTCAAATACGGTGTGCTCTATTCTTGGATGCCAACACCAAACACACGAATATTAATATCGGTTGTCAGCGTCGCAATCCTGTCTCAAAAATACCCAGCACAATAATCCATTAAATGATGCCAACATGAACGTGTACACAAATTTGTCTTTAGAACGATTTCTATCCGGTTTTGCACTCTGCTATTCGACACAGTGAAGCTTCAATACCAATACACCATTTCTAGATTTATCAATATAATAATATATTAGTATATAATCACTAGTATTTTCCTTGTAACGCAAACTATCACCAATAATAAACATTTTTTATTATATGCAACGCTATATATGCGAAAACTTCTTAATTTACTTCAAAAAACACGAACGTAGATACTTATGCAATTGTTACGCACCCCTATTATTTAGGTATTTAGGTTTTTCTTCTACTGCTTTTTCGTAGCGCGATTTTTGTCGTTATCCTCATTTCATATAAATATAATAATCCCATTAATAATTTTGTTTCAATAATTAGTTTGATGTAACATATCAATGTAGTAATATTAGTTTTAATAGTTCATTTCTTTCAATTAGTTTGTAGTACTTGTATTTAATATATTACTCCTATTCATATGTAATATGTATGTTGATTTCATTTATTTTTTATATAGTATATTATATCTATCTACAAGCTAATTATGTATTGACATCAACTACACCAGTCTTTGTGTATACAAATTCTTTTGTGAATTTTACTCATTTGCATTAAATCGTAAAATTTTTTCCTTCAATGTAAAAAGCTTCGAGTAGAAACGCGGTTTTGATGTTTGAGAGCGCCGATTCACATGCAATATACCTATGTACTTCTACGAAATGTTTCCAATTGTATTTTAAAAGTTCCACAAATCGCATTCCATTTTTGGCAACTAATTATTAATATAGACTTCATAGTAAAACTCGAGATAATGAATTAACGTCATTAACGGATATAAAGCTTCCAATAAAAATAATAATTAATGTACATACAAATTTGCATCACTTCTCCTACGCAATAATTCACAAACCATGTGATTTGCAACTATCTTGTAGAAGAAATCTATGCTCGTTACTCGTTACTTTGTTGCACGTACTCCCCCACGAATTCTTGCTATACTTTACTTAATAGTTAACTAAAGTCATCATATGAAAATGATTTGAAGTAGTGCTCAAAATGATTCAATGAAAAATGAAATTATATAGCAACTATTTAGTTAAATGGTTTTGGATCCAAAAAGCGCAATTCTGCTTCGTTATTTTTTATCCGAACCTACGCAAAAAGAGATCGAAAGGATTAGAATAGGTTAAATAGAGTAATGATTATAATAAAATTGTACTTGTAGTTTTCCTCATCTACATAAACTATGCATGTATTGCAGTTTTCATCAACATGTGATATTTTGCTTTGCTCGTTTCACATTAAACCCGAATTGTCGCGGATATGTTCATAACCGTAATATTTCTGACAAACAATTAAAGGAATTGGTTAGATTTAAGAACGATTCCTCAGCAATTTGATTAATTTCAAACCGTGTACAGCGTACACCGTACGAAGTGCGAAATAATTTGGTGTATTTTCGTTTTAAACATCACGTTTTGTGTTTGGGAATTTCTATAATTCCCCTATCGTTCTCATAGCATGCAAATAAAATATGCGGGTTAAATCGCTATCCCTGTCTTCAATATTCTATGTTTAATTGTATGTTAGGCCAGTCTTGGTGAGAATTTTTTGTTACAATTCATTCATCCATTCAGTCAGAGAATAGATTAGAAAATCCTAATTATTTCTTTTAATGCTTAAAAAAGCGTAAAATAACATATTATATTCGATGTATTTTTAAATATATATGCATATGTACAAGTTGCCCGTTTTGATGACAACTAAACGATTAATGATTATTACGAATGTGTTCCGGCGCTCCACCATGCGTACAACCCATCCATGAAAATTTCATAGATGTAAATGTGTGAATAATTTCATCTTTACAATTAAAAACCACAAACTTGACTGATCATCACCACTTATAAGTACGATTATTCATTGCATCAATTTTACTACATTTTTGTTTCCGTAAGGCAAACATGTTTATAATGTTTGATATCATAAATACATTTACGGTGTGTGTTTGTGTTTAGTGTGCTCATCGTCTAGTATGTATACCAATCAGCTAAATTAGATGAACTAACTACTCACTTAGAACATGGAACACCGTCCATTCATTTTGCTCCTAATTTGCTCAACGTGTGCAGAATATATTGTTCTTTATTAAGGCTGGTCGGTCATGTTTTCAAATGTTTGCGCACCCATTTAAAGAATTATCATTTCGTTCAAAAACAACTTTATAAATTTACGAGATTTATCAGAAGTCTAAGAGTGATACTGGAATATTTCAGAGAAGCCCCAATAACCCTGAATGTTAATTATATACTATAAATCTTATCAATGTGGTCATCTAGGTTGTTTTTAGAATATGTGAACAGTTAGTACAAGAAATCACCTAGGCTAAACAGATATTTCAAAATTTCAAGTTTTCGCTGTTTCCAATCTTCGATTGAATACAAATGTCATCATCCTCCCTTCTGGTAAACTCCTTCAATTTGACTCATCTATATCATAGTTTCGTTTAAAATGTGGGAATATTGAGTAAGTAGTCTTAACAAACACACACGTTTGACATCGAAAGTATGTTGCTATTTTACACAACATACGCGCCGCCCCTCTATTTGTAAATTCAACATTGAATTTCCTCCCTACGACGACGAATTCAATACAGACAATACAAGATAGTAATTAGTTAGTTCATAGTATTGGACAGCATCGACAATTATCAAGAATGTGTTTTTCTCACAGTATATAGAATAATTATACGTTAATTATTATCATCGCTAAATATCGAAGTATATCATCTCAATTTCCTATGGTGAACGTACCGAAAAAAGATTTTACACAAGTATGTGTGTTTGTGTGAAATATATATGCGTATAAAAATACTTAGCCAATTTAACTATTAACCATCATTACTATATGTTAAATGTTTGTTTATTGCCACAAAATTTGCCACTATTTTCGTTTGTAACTATGTAGGTATATAGAAAACCTATCCAGAAGATGCATAGCTATCTCAAAGTTGTTCAAAAATCATGCGCTTTGCGAAAATTGGTAATTATTTTGCAATCTGATCATTCCCGGAAAACACAATCATCTTGTTTTCAATATTTGCTGCTTAAGCACAGTAAATCAATGCAAATACCTAACCCAAGCTGCATGCAATAGAAATTACTCTAATATATAACTGAGTGATTAAATTGCTATCACTTGGTAGTTTCCCATATATGCCTATATTTGATATTTATATATGTATATGATAATAAGTTTCATCTAATTGCAATCTCCAGATATATATGTGGATGAATTGTCAATGTTTTC
Organism: Myllaena sp. GC000078; assembly: GCA_030264135.1. NCBI lineage: Eukaryota > Metazoa > Arthropoda > Insecta > Coleoptera > Staphylinidae > Myllaena > Myllaena sp. GC000078. The sequence goes on along the minus strand of JARJDR010012319.1, from coordinate 7,295 downwards.
TGGAAATATCAGCGTAATGTATGTATGCATGCAATATATGCAATAATAATGCAAAAAGCTCTGTCTTCATACTCTTGTCCTTTCAATATGTTTGAACTTATCTAAATCCCCGAACATTACTTAGTATGACTAATTGTAAGTTATTACTACACGATCCAAAAATATTTATATATTTATTTCATTATATCAAATTAGTAGTTAATTTCTTTTTTCATTTACTTTTTAATTATGCAGTATAATATTAATGTGTTTTGCATTTGTTAATATTCATTGTGTGTACCATAAATATATATATATATAGTCATATATATATTTACGTGTTTATTATCAAGTATAAATATATGATTCAAATCTACTTTTGTTTAGATTATCAAATTGTATATTATATTTCAAAGGAAGTTTCAATTCAGTGGTGAATCGCTAATTCTCTTTACATTTCCCAGTCTATCTCCCAAATAACTACATATCAGCTCTCTATCTATATACACGTTTTGATTAAAAATACTTCAAATTTATTCAAAACTCATCTATCATCTACCCTCGACATTGTGGCTGCATCCTACGAAACTCAAAAACAATAATAAACTAAAAATGAAAATAAAGCAAAGAAAACCTACAATCATTCATATCTCATAAAAATAAATTAATACAACTCGCGCAATACGAGTCCTTTCACACCAAGAATTTAAGAATAGACATATTCTTGAAACGAAAAAATTAAACAAAAAGCGAAAGAGTACGAATTGAAATAAAAATAATAAGTAAGATGGTTTCAGTGATGTATAGTAAATTACAGACTAAACCTACGCGGAGATAAAAACCAATAAAACTGATTATAAAACTCATGTGTGATTAAAATGCAACTGTACAAACTCACTTATTGTTAGTCTATGTCTAAACCTATATATGCAAATTGACTCTTAAAACGAATGCTAACAACTCGAAAGCGTAATTGAAAAAATGAATAATTGACACTTTAAAAACGTCCTATGTAGAACTATTTGATGAGTAAAATTAAGCGAATTATCTTAATGAAATGTAAGTGAAACACAATCGCCACTTGAGACTGTAGAAAGTATACATAAATATATACAAAGATTAAGAATAATAGTAACAATTTATAATTCTTTCGTCTGCCTCTTATCTTTGTTGCAATAATCCATATAGGTTGGTAGTTAAATATCACATCTAAAACGAATCCGATACCCGAAACATTAACAAACAAACAATTGTACACCGAAGCGTACAATGAAATGTTCGCATCACTAAATGGAGCACTGAAGCGACGCGCGTCGCCATTTACGGTTTGTCTGCATGAAATTCTTTTACGTTTAATTACCATTTGTATTAACTTCTGCTGCATCCCATTGCGCAATTTGTTATTAAGTATAGTGTCTGCTTCCTATACATTCACGTTATAATATACAGAGGCACATCAATAATAGTTATATTATCTTATCCCATCGTTTTCCTACCAATTCTTCCAGTTTTCAGCGTCCTTCCCTTCACTAACTACCTCAAATGAATAAGTGTTAAATAAAACGCAGTGTAAACGAACAACTACATTGTTGCTAACTAGTAGTTTGGTAGCCTTATAACTAAGGTTAAAAATTATTTAATGCCTGTCTTAAAGTGCTCATAATGTCCACTCTTACGCGCAAATATAGTATATTTATAGTTGATTGAAGTGGTCGCACTTCACCGATTAAACAACTAATTATATCAAAACGCATCAAATTATTTGGAATAGCAAATACTTACGCAAATCAACATCATATACCGATGATTATAAAACACGCGTTATTACAAAACACGACAAAAAAGTATAGTTCGCAACTTTTCTAAACATTTAAAACTAGATCCGAATTAAATTACATCAGCGTGAATTGCTAATAAACGTCGCGCAATCGCGCATGTACAACCCAATCCCGTTTGTTATAATAGGCAGTTTTAGATATAGTGGGTATGATTTCTCCTTTGTGGAACTAAATATAAATATGCGAGAAAGCTACGTTTACTTTAAGAAACTTAAAAACCGAACCTCCGAACTTCTCAATCTCAGTCCCCATTGCATTTCACGTGCGTTTTTGCTCACTTGCAAACAAGAGTACGACAACGTATTTTCTAATCCTAACAGATAATACCATGATGCGCATATTAGGCGTTTTAGTTTAGTGCTGGTATTTCAATATTCATCCTTATCTTGTCTTTGTGTGTACATATAAACATTGTTGTTTATCTAAACAAGAGCTCTTTTGCGCAATGTGTATCCTTTAAACGTATTATCTAGCAGCTACACCCCTCCTCTTCCTCTGTCACCCTTCTCATTCAACGACCACTCACCCTTAATCTGGTCTCAGCAACACTCAACATCCCCCTTTACTTTACTCCGCAAACCAGAGGCTGGTTTGGTACTGATGCCCCTTGGCCGGACTGAGCGGTGCGAAGCCGTAGGAGGCGGCGACCTGCGCGTGCGAAGGGAACTGCAGGTGTGCCGGCAGCGGGTGGCTCGGATGGCTTGCGAGCACCGCCGGACGGGCGCTGGCGTGGTGCGCTGGAGGCGGCAGCTGCCGACTGCAAGACAGATCAAACACACATTGCTCAATTACACACGACAAATTCGCTCGAATCACTCTTCTGCCTGATGACACAAAGCATAACTTTTCAACCCCCCAAAAAACACACACACACAACACATGGCAGCATTGCGTTAATTTTCTTTACAGTTGCGTTTCGATGCAGGCAGCGTACACAGATCAAAGCGGGCGAGATTTTAGCTGCGTATTTGATTTATTAAGCCCCCATTTTTTGCAATTGGCCCACAGCCGAAATCTTCATTCACACACGGACACGATGGTGAAGAGATGAGCGGACTAAATGAACTGCATGACAAATGCGTAAAAAACACGAATGGTTCGTTTTGCTTACTGACTAAATGTATATTTGCAAAAACCCACATTATCATAAGCATATGTAAATGAACAACAATATCGATACGTGTATATAAAGTAATAAACGTAAGGTTATTAATCAATGTTTGTTTGCAATTAATTAATTCAAATGAACAGTAAATTCGTTAAAGGTAGTCACTAGAAAAATACTCCAAGCCTCTATACACAATCCTTAATGTTAGTATCTGCGTAGTAGATAATAGATATTTCAAGCACTATGGATTATTTTTGGTAATAAATATGCGTGCGTGTGCTTGTATTGTGTGTGAACTAGAGATTCTCGAAAAAATCAGACACCTCGGCCGCAGATAGCTTGCGCTTTCTCGTAAAGAAACTGCAAAAGATCCCTTTAGTTTAGAATGAAATGCAAATGATGGGCGAAATATGAAATCACATCAATACGAACATAAAAGAATCATTTCGTGAGGTAGAAAAATAAATCAAAGCATCTAAAAGAGTTTGTTAGCGATCGCATGTGTAACAGAGCTAAACGTGCGACCGCAACCGTTGAAAGAGAGTGAACGGGGGACGGGCATGCATTGCGCGATTCGTAATACACTACAAACTACAAACAGGATTACAGAGCGTCGCTCTCGTCTACTTACCCCGCTGGCGCCACTTGGTGGCTGGCGGGCAGGTATGCCGGCTGTGTGGTCGTCACATAGACGGCCGGCCGCCGATACAGCTCCGTCTGGTGGTACAACGGCTGTCCGGCCGCCGCCAGTGGATGCTGCGGCGACAGACGCGGCGCACCGGCCAGCGGCTGCGGCGACAGGTGCGCATTCGTATGTCTACCAGAAATCATACGCATTTTACACCATGCACCCTCTAAGAGCCCGCTACTACCACACTACAACCAACCCTCGCAACTCGCTACCGTTATAAAGCATAACAAAAGCCAACGCTCACCTATACGCCTGATGTAGACTCGGCTGAGCCCAACTCTTGCTCGGTGCAAGCAGATGCTGATCGCGAGGAAGCGTCAATTCGCGCGTCGAATGTGCCGCTGGTGGTTGCACGTACTCTTTATGCGCCATATTGTACTCGCGCAGATTCACCACAGGCACCGCAGAGTGACGACGACTGCTGCTACCCCCGCCGTGCGAGACAGGCACGTGCGCAGCCGGAGCTGCCCAAGATACCCGCTTATCGCCGCCGCCACCACCGCCGCCGGACGATGAATAGATGAGGTGATGCTGCGGGTCAGCCATGTGACTCGCCGCCGTCGAGTTGACGTAGTACGGCTGCGGCTCTTTGCACGCAGACGTGCAAGACTGATAATGATCGCCGACGGCCCGACTGTGCTGTTGCAGTTGGGGTTGTTGCTGGTACTCCAAGCCCGGTTCCTGTTTTGTCGGTAGATTCAGCATGCATTCGGACTGCGCCTTGGCGAGCAGCCGCGTCTTTCGGGATCCCATGTAACTGCTGCTCGAATTGGTGTGGGGGATTTGTTGCTGCGGTTGCTGCTGCTGCTGTTGGGTTGATTGCGGTTCGTTTTTAATCACCTGCTGCCGATATTGTTGGATCTGCAAAGTCATGTTTAATTCAGCTAGCTAAGTAAATACTGCTTAAGATGCATTACCTTAACAGGACTCTTGTGATCCTCGTTGTCACTATCTCCAACGCTAACGCAACTGATCACGTTCTTTCGATTGACAACTTCCGGAACGGGCGCCGGTTGCGGTTGCTGCTGTTGTTGATGGTGGTGGTGGTGATGATGATTATGCTGCTGATGATGTCCATGTTGGTGCTGTTGTGGCTGCGCTTGCTGTTGCGGTTGGGGCTGCTGTTGTATCACCGGCTTCTTTGCAGCTTCGTCGTCTTCGCTGTCCGAGATTGTGATGATGGACACGGCCGGCGAGGGAGTGTCATTGATTGTAATCGTATGCTGGCGGGTACTAGCGGGTTCTTGTTTCGTCTGCACCTGCTGATGATTCCAATTGTGGTGCGCCGGACTGTTATGACTGTTGCGATGGCGATAGCTATTATCGTGCGGTGGTGTGCTTTCCTTGACGCGTTTCTTCACCGGACTAAGCTGCGTCTGCTCCTTTTTGTCGTGCTGCGAACGATGGTGCGCGGGCACCATTAGGTGATGACTGTGATGGCCGCCGCTCGACAAGTGATGGTTCTTGGAGCTGCGTTTACTCGACGTCCACGTTGAGCCGGAGTGTTCGACAATCGCCTGGTTGTACACGTCAGCGCTGACGTCCACGGGGAAAACGGGTCTTTGTTCCTGAAGTATTGCGGACGATTCGACGAGCAATGGCCGGGTCCAATCCGCCTCGGAAAGGATCGGCTGCTGGATGGCCGTCTGGTGGGTGGGTATCTGCTGCCAGCTGGGTACGATCGCCATTTGTCGATTGGTCGGCCATGAGGTCTGCACAGCGTTGGTGAGCAGCATTTGCCGGCCGCTCGGCTCAACCACGCTGACGGGCACGTACTGTTGCTGGCCCGGCTGACTGAGGATGGGCGGTTGGATCTGCAGCGGAGGCTGCTGTACGACGGTCACGTGTTTGGCAGGTGAACCGCCCATGCTTTGGTAGCTCGCCGGGCAGAGTATGCTCGAGACCAATTGATGCTGGAAGGGATCCGCGCGACTGCTCGTCGTGTACTGTCTGCCCACTGCACGACCATTGTAGATTTGATACTGCAATCGAACGCGAAAATTAATATTTGCATAATTAAAAACATAAAGAAGGGTGGTTTGTACCAAGTTGTCATATCCTGAACGATCCCGCACGAGTCGTTGCACCTGGTTGGTCAACTGATTGTTGATAGTAAACGTCACGTTGCCATTGCTGCTGGGCACAAAGTTGACCAACGACGGGGCTTGCTGTGCAGTTTGGTGGTGGTTGTTGGTCGTGCTGCTGTTGTAGTCGTTGCGTCGGCACACCTCCATCATCTGCACGCTCGCCTTCACGTTGTTGCAATGCGCATAGTCGACCAGATGCGAGAGACGCACGAATGGATGGTTCAACGCTTCACCGGGCGTCGTGCGACGTTCCTGCAAACACACCCATCATAATACGATTAGCATTGTGCAAAAATCACACAAGCTCTGCTACCTGGTCCATGGTCAGCATACGCTTCAACAGATCGATAAACTCCTTGCGATCTGCCTTCTCGGCGAGCAGTTGGCCGCCCTCGAGATCAGTCGGCACGTTCACCTGCCCGATGTCGTCCAGGCAGTTGAAGATGTACTTGCGTGCCTCCTTACTCTTGATGCCCGTCTCGGCCTCATGCTCCTCGGGTGTTTTCAGCCGCCAGAAGGGATACGTGCTGTTCATGTCCCTGTAGAAGAACTTGGTGGTCTTCGAGGCATTATTCAGCATGTGCTCGGTGGGCAGGCCCTGTGTCTGGCTGATGTAGCGTATCTGATCGAATTCGGAGGAGCCTGGATACAGCGGCCAGCCCAAGAACAACTCGGCAACGACACAGCCCAGCGACCACATGTCGATAGCCTCGCAGAAGGGTAGGCCGAGGATGATCTCGGGCGCACGATAGTATCGCGACTGCAGGTAGGTATTGCATACGGCCTTGCTGACGTGGCTGGCGCTGCCGAAGTCGATCACCTTCACTCGATAGGGTTGCCGCACCGGATCCACCAACATGATGTTCTCAGGTTTCAAGTCAGCGTGTATCAATCCGAGTTGCTATAATTTACCACCCAAAATCCAATTAATACAAAGAACTGCATTTCGGGAATGCGTTGTATTCACCTTTAGTTTCAGCAACGCGGTGAGCACTTGTTGGAGGATCGGCCGAATGAACTTCAGCGGCAGCGGACTGAATTTGTTCTGCTTGAGGAAATCGTACAAATTCTGCTCCAGCATCTCGAACACCAAGCACGTGTGGTTCTTGTGCTGGAAGCATTCGTACGCGCGTACGAAATTGAATTCGTCGGCATTTTCCTGGCTCAGTCGCGACAGTATGCTAACTTCGATTTGACCCTGTAAGCACCCAATTGAGTTAGTTGGAGGCGCGGCGTGCACCAATAATATATACCTGTCGAGCGTAGGATGGATGATTCTTCAAGATTTTGATGGCGACTATTTCGCTGGTGCCCTTCTTCCAGCATTTGACCACCTGCCCGAAAGTGCCGCGTCCCAGGAACTCGAGCACCTCGTACTGGTTTGTCATCGAGTACAGCACCTCATGCTGCACTAACTGATAGTCGCCGTCGGCTCCGCTCCCCGACCCTGTGTCAAACATTCCTTCACTCACATCATCGCCCAGCAGCCGAGCTGTCGCATCACATTACGTCACGTGCGCACAAAAAGGTTTGTATTATTCATCCACATCGTTGCAGAATTCTCATTCGGCGGTCCCACAAATAACACCGAT